>JAMKCH010002598.1:0-50222 GCA_023653785.1 Ophioderma brevispina | reverse complement strand
AGGGTCAGTTTTACGCCATTGTTGAGATTTAAAGAGTCTTAAGTCCAATATAGTTGGGTCGTATTGTTGGGAGCAACCTGTGACCCTGAGGAGCAAAGCATCATTTCTCAGTGGATTTGTCTTTCATGAAGGTTAATGAACATTTTGGGCCGAGGGTACATACACAGATACATATAAAGTATCCTAATACATATTCCATGTTTACGCTGGTGGGCACCCATAGCTAGACCTATACCTACCAACCCCCCCCACCCGCCCCACCCCCACCACCCCCCCCCCCCCTAGAGGCCAAAAAAAAAAACAAGCATTTGTTGGCATGAGATTCCGTGTGGCGTACTCCCATATGACAAAACGGCCCACAATGTAAGCTTTTGTACCTAAGTTCTTTACTTACTCCACAATGTACCTCTTTTGTAAAAAACATCTACCTCCAATACATACATACATACATACATACATACTATACTACATACATACATACATACATACATACATACTACATACATACATACACACACACACACCCACACAATACCATACATACACAAATTCATTCAGCGAAACCTTTTTTTTTACCGAATGCCGCCTTATATCATCGAACCTCTCCGTATACTCTTCTCTAAACAAATCTAACCCGCCCCGATACACTAAACATTATTTACGGTCCGCTTAAAGGTGCAACGAGAGATTTTGATGTACCCCCATAGTTTTATAACATAATTTCATATAGAATAGACCCTCCATAATACATTTCTTACCTTTTAGTTTTTGCTACAGAAATGTCTTAAAAGAGAAAAAAAGGTGCTTTTTGATTTTGCTTGTATTCAGTATAAAACATAGGCTGAATTTCCGTATTTGCTCCTATACGTCATGCACTTTCACCAATTTTGTACCAAGACATTTCGTCTCAAGCTTAATCCTTTTAGAGATGGGGATATTTTTGATGGCAAGCTTTAAACATCAGGGCAAAAAATCATCCTTTTCGATTTTTAGGGACACCTGATAATGTGAAATCTCTCGTTGCAGCCTTTAAATACTTACGTGAGTATTCTCATGCTAAATCGACTTCTCAAAATGTTATACAGTCAAGGTCCTTCATATTAGCAAATATAAACGAACCACTTAAACTGAAAAAAATTGCGAAGCATACCTCCTTTAAAATTAACTCTGCTTTAATCTTTGTGAATTTCTCTTAAAATATCACCAATTTTGATCACGTGTAACAGTAAAAAGTAACGAGGTAGCTCGAATGTGATCAGTGAATTTTCCGGTGTTTTTAATGTGATCCAGGAGTGCAATGGTTTTGGGGTGTAATAATAATTATAATAGGGCTGTTGTGATATTAAGAGTGTTTCGGTGCGCATGGCTACAGAGCCCATAGTTCTGTAGCCATGGCGCGTAATGTTCAAAGGGTAATTATGTTTGATAGAGATTACGTTTTTGCAGGGGAAGTTTTTCTGGAGTATTTTGAGTTATGCACAGGTATTTAACAGAAGCAATATTGATGGTGAACTTCCATATTTTTTTTTTCTTCATTTATCATGAATAATTAACTTACTAAGATCTTTTGAACAAAGGTTTAAGAGATGAGTTTTTAATGTCACTGGGACCGGCCTTGCCATATTAATGCCTGTAGCCGTTTCACAAATTACCGTTTGGAAAATCCCCAATGCCCAAATTCGAGCAGATCGTTGTCCTCCCCTCCCTGTACAGAACCACGGTGTATAGTCATCACATCTTGATCGATTAAGCTGTGACAACAGAGATACAAAATGCTTGCTGCTTGGCCGTATTGTAGTTATAAACGGTAACGAGATGAATATTTGGTGTCACATGTCAGGTAACCAGTCACGTGGCAGTATCGATTATCAGTTTTTGCTCTTCTCGGGGGGGCGACCGATATATATAAAAATCCGACTATTTTAAATCAAGGTCTGTACATGACTCACTGTCGACCCCAAAGTGCTATTAATTTTTTTTCCAAAAGACACCGTTTATTTATGTCTAAACAGTACAAATTAACCTTTCCCCATACTTGAAATTCAAAACCGACGTACGTGACGATATCGGTTGCCTTTTCCAATGTAAGGGACGTACGTTATTTTTGATTACCTGAATGGGTCCCCCGAAGGCAAATAAATAAACCATCAATGCCGTGACGTGACGTCATCAAAGCTTTATTTTTTTCCACAATTGGCTGGTTATATTCCATAATAACATTCCTTTTAAGATCACATCTTTATCTGTTCTTTAATAATATATCAAATTGTCCCCCATGAATGTGAAAAGATGGTCCATAATCACAAACTGAAAATCAAAGTCAGCCGGCTAAATACCTTACCGTGGACTGAATGAGCATACGGATCCCGTGTTAGTTTTAGAGGCTACAGCCAATTGCGCGCGGCTGCGGGGGTTATGCGTCACGAGGATGGTTTTCATTTTGTCGTCGATTTTCTATATGAAGGACTTCGATTTAGCTTTATTATTTAACACAAGTGATTATTTTCGGACCAGCATCATGTATATGCAAAGAAAACTCGATTTAATTTGAAAATTAGGTCACCCTCATCGGGAAAACGCCGAGTCAGCCTTTGATACTATAAATCACTTAGGCAGCATCATCAGCACAAGAGTTAAATAATGGTTCCATTATAATGTCACCGACTAGATTAGTATACTTTATGAAAACCTTGCGGGCCTACATTGGAGCCCTGAGGAACGAGTATATGTTGTTGGACTAAAATTGTTAACCATATCGGTACTACGGTCAGAGATATATCTAAAACCAGGGCAAGAAGAGTGCCTGTTATATCAAACTGTTTCAAGACATTTATCAAAATATCATTGGTCAATGATATGAAAGCAGCACTAAAGTCAAGCAATACGAGTATATAACCTTATTAAAAAGTAAATCACAACTTGAGGAAGTATTGGAAAGGGTTTCTTCTTTCTTTCACATCTTGTTAAAAAAGCCCATAATTTGAGTTTTAAAAGTTCGCTATTGGGTTTATAGGGTGATCAAAAAACTGACCCAGTTCTGTGTCCGTCCATTTTGAATTTGTAGATACATATGTTTACTGTGGTAAGATTGAAAGCTTATTTCGTTGTCTTTAATTTGCGCTCAAATGATCATCGCATCGGTGAGGGATAGACCGACTACAGTTTTTGAATCACGTAGTCTGTTTTGCGCTCTATCCACAGATTCACATTCAAATGAACGGCGTCTCAGCGAGGCAAAATCAATGTCTAGAATGACATCGGGCTATTTATTGACTGCAAATTAAATCTAACGCTATTACCCCACAAAATTCAGTCACAATTGATCCTCGATGCCCTCGTAACCGTTTCTACGTCCTCATCACCCAGAAAAACATTTGAAACATTAATGAACTTGAGACAGGTATCAGTGTCTAGCCGGTTCTGGAGGGTTAATGAATCGTACCAGATGAAGGAACAGACATAGGGGACAACCTTTTGGAGGCTTAAAGTACTGTCTATATTGTACCAAAAGATCACATCTTGAAAAAAAGGGTTTTTTCAAATAAAACTTAACCATTATCACTATATTTTAACAACCCTTAAGAGACCACTTTATTGGACATAAACATAGACATGCCCTTGGATACATTTGGGGATCATTATTTTAGTTGGCCGCCGTGCAGTCAAATGGGAATCCGTGGATGGGGGGTAAAAGCTGACTACTTGAGTCAAAAGACTGTAACTCAGCCTATACGTATCAGATTGGAATTATCTTTGCGGCAAATTAAGCTTAATGAAAAGGCTTTCCGATGATTACCACCGCATATATTAGATATATTTTATTTAAAAATTCAACAAATGAGACGGACACAATCTGGGTCAAAGTTTTTTTTGACTCACCCTGTAGCAGTTGATGGCGACTTTTCCCCAGTAACTGTATGTCACTGATCTAGGGAAACGATCGGATAGAAGGCAACGCGGAAAGTTGGACCATGGCAGGGCTGCTTCGAAATCAAAAGCAAAAACCCTATTTTTGTCGCACTTCTCAGATTCGACTCCTATTTCTTCGAGCGGTCCAGATATAACGGGGTTGTCATTTTTTTTTTTTTTGGAAATAAGGTATAAAAAATAGGTGGGGTCATAATTTGTTTTACTGATGAGCCTTTGCGAAATGTAAGTCTTGATTTTCCGCTCATTTCGCGAGAATCCTTATCAAATATTCAAGCGCACAAAACTATCTGGGGGATTTCGTTTTGGCTATCGCAAAACTTTGGCCTTCCCAGAAAAAAATGATAGACCGTAGAATTACTACTAGAATTAAAAAACCGTCAGGGAAAATAGAAAAACACATAAATTAGTTTGGCAAATGAAACAACGCGTTAAAAACCACGACCAAAGCAACTCAAAATGTCAGTGAAATCAATTATTAAAGATAAACACTAGTAATAAACAAGCAAATTTAATTAACGGTTACAATACCTTTGAAAACATATTCTATGGCCGGACCCATCCCGCTTCAACTATGGAAGACATCTGCTTTACCCGAACGCATTACTGCAGTTTATAAAGCACATACTATTCAAGTTGAATAATTATATTTCTTTTTGCCTATCGCTTTGTTTATAACATCAAGGGGACGGGTCTAAAAATAGGTAGCAATGGAAAAACATGGATACGCAGAAATTAAAGTAGCGTATTTTTCCATTGATAGGCAATGTCAATTCTTTGTACATTTTACAATGATAAAGAAAATACGATTAGATCGTCCTTTTCAAAATGGCCATTTCAAATACTTGCTGTACGTTGAGTATACCGGCTAGATTATAGTCAATTCTTTCAAAATGTCCATTTCAATATTATGTTCTAATTTACGATTATTCTTGTCCCAGTGATAAAATAGAAGTTATGTGTGAAACGAAATGGAATGTGGCCCGAACCTGCGATTTTAAAATGGATAGGTTAGCGCATGCAAACTGCAACCAAGACAATTAAAATGGAAACGAAAAGACCAAATGCTGAAATATATTTTTTAAATGTGACTTTTATTTTAGACGGCTATAAGTATTTATTTATTTATTTATTACAACTTTTTTTCATCACAACTGGTAGCAAAAACGCATAAAAATAAAATTCAAGAAAAATTGCACAAGATTAACAGAAATAAAAATCTACCGTATTTAGATTTGCAACCAAAAGAATTCCAGTGAAAAGGTTGGGACAAACAGGTGCTTAAATACCTTTAGGACCCCTCCACCCTCCAAGATTATGAACAAATATGACCCCCAAATTACTAGGCCTGCAATGTGTACATGTGGCAACTAAGCCCCAAGTACCATTTTGATGGATCAAAACTTGTAGCAAATCGTATTCTTAAAAGTCAACTACCTGAGATTTGAAGTAGCAAAAGAACCAGTTTGTCTGGTTTCAAAGGTTCTGGTTTCCCTAAAGAACATACGATTGACATAGGTTACTTTATGTGCCTCATCCTGCAAAAACTGAGGCATTTTAACCTAAATGGATAGAAGATGATCTTGGTGGTGGGATGGTCCCGTCTTTTGCTTAGGCTGCTGAATTCCACAACTTGTTGATACAATCGAGGTCATAATACCATTTACATTACTCTAAAAGAAATACAATCAGTCTGTCTCTCCTGAGGGTGAGTGGAAGGAGATTGAGGCTCGTAGTCAAAATCACTCGCTTTATTCCTGACAGTATGCATAATGAATTGTAGCTCTCCTTTGGACACCTTCCAAAACTGAAGTTTTGTTTTGATGTACCACTCCAAAGGCGGCTCACCATACATTTCAAGTCACTCCTGATCAGGGATCTTAAAGGGTCAAATTCCTCGCTCAGGGGCATTGAAACCTACAGTGCGCATAAATCATACCCATTTCCGATTGCATTTTTCACCACTACGGTTGATGTGACAATTCCAGTTGAGTTTCGAAAACATCAACACCAAATCTTTGATATCCAATGCACTCAAAGGGGTCCCATTTCATGTTACAACTGAATTTGATTGTTTAATGGACGCTCGCATAGTCCAGGACCCTGGCACGTTGATGGATGAAAATTTAGCTCCCAGGACTTGATCCAATTAAACAAGGAATTAAGATCTTCTTGGAGACGATGGCAGTGGGATCTATTTTTATGTTTAAAAAAACACTTGGCATCATCAGAAAATAATGCTATCTTGGCAATATGGGCAACGCTGGGCAAGTCTGATGAATAAAACGAAAAGAAGGGGACCTAAAATATGAGCCTTGCGGCACCCTGAAACAACAGAACAGTCTGTAATAGATACCATCAACACAAATCTTTTGTCGTCTCTTCCTGTCAATAGGCCTCAACCATCTGTATAAATCAGAATTGAAATGCAAAGGACCGAAGTTTATGAATAAGGAGTTTATGTGAAACCCTATGAAAGCTTTTGAAAAATCAAGGTTGACACCATGTCTACCTGCCCAGCGTTGTCCATATTAGAACTGTGTCGTGAAATACCTCAGCATTTGTTGACTGTGGAACGGCCCTGATAAAGCCATGTTTGAAGAGAATACAATTATCTTTAGTACATGGAAAATTAAAATTGAAAATAGCTCTCTCCATTTACCACACACACATCGGGCAATGAAACAGGTCTATCATTGCCTACTTGTTGTTTATCTGCCTTTTTGTAGACAGGACTAATTTGCTCAAGCCATTCGTAGGTATAGCCCCCTTGGGTCTATAGCACATGGAATAATATGACATAAGGGTGACGCAAGTTGACAGGCACAGTCTCTTTAAACACTTGGAGACAAAAAACCCTCAGGGCCAGTGGCCTTGGCAACATTAAGATTTTTTAAGATCTCAAATATATTTCATCAGTTTTGAATTTTGACGGATCCAAGAGACCATGATGGTGAATCCTAATTTCGGGAAACTTGAGGTTATCGGAAGGTTTGTAAAACCGATAAAAAGTAATTGTTGAAAAGGGTTTGCCTTTTCCTTGGAAGTTGAAGCAACATACATCAGTTGCCTAGATGACTTGGGCAAGATTTTGTACGTGTTTTCTAGGATCTATAAAAGACCCAAACGTTTGGGGTTTCAATCAAGTAATTAAGTTTAGTATGCATTTGGAAATAATTGTACTGGCATAACGCAGGTGAGTTAAATTGAAATAACAAGGTGCTTTAAATACCTACAACAAGCCTCGTTTTATCGGGAATTTCAATACACTGTTGGTTTTTAAGTGACACCGACTTTTCAACACCAATTCGAAGAACGTAAATGAGGAATAGATCATGGAGAACACCACGCTGTCACCTTCGGAGCCTAGTTTTATTATCCTTTTTAGATAAGCACTCCTGATATATCTCCCGCTGTGAAGTACTTGTAGGGAAAAAATTCACCTTATGCAGTACATGTATAACTTTGTCTAGATTTATGTGTTCTGAGGTCTCGGGCTTTGGACAGACTATGGTGGGTTCAAACCTGGTTTTGTGAACGCTCAACCATTCCACTTATTCCCTCTGAGCATATTGCTGGAGTTGCTTGTAGCTCCATCCTGTCCGAATGCCTTTGAACTTCTGCGAGGCCGAATGACATAGCTCGCTTTGTGTGCAATTTTGGTCTACTGAATCGCCTGCATTCCAGAGTGAACATCAAAGTTATTTGATCTTTGGGTTAATTGGAAATTCAATTCCAGAGCAACATTATATTTTATCTTTTCCCCATCTTTTCCCCTCTGTATATTGATGATTTTTTAGACGAAAATTCCTGATGTCAATTCAATCAACCAAGTCCCCCCTTGCTGGAAACACTGGATACAATTTATGGCAAGTTTGTGAATCAGTCAACTCCTCATTGGGTTCCCCCCCCTCTGCTCCTGGTGTCCTCTACAATCCATTCATCCAATACAATAAGGCCTCATAATTATAACAACCCATGTGACTTTTTGGTCAGTCAACCATTGCACAACAACATTAAAGTCTGACTCCGAGATTTCCATATATAATTATTTTTTGTGTAATTAAAAATAGGCCATTAGAACTAAAGATATCACCTAAAATGCTTAATTCCAAAGTAATAGATGAATCTGATTTTTTGTTTCTTCAGGCAGTAAACCATTTATGTAACCGCAAATTGTGCCATAGGAGAGGTGGCATACACAAATTATATTTATGTATAACAAATTTGTGAGTTTCTATTTGATGGACTTCGATTTGTTGAGCTTAATTATGTCCAAGTGATTGTATAGGGGAAAGCAATGAATTTTACATACAAAAAAACATAATTGTTTCAAAAGAGTGATGCGCCCTCATCAGGGACTCTCTGAGTCAGCCTTTAATATCTATTGAACCACGCTACCGTGTAGATGTCTCTGGGTAATGTCATGAATACAACCTTACCGTCTACCAATTCTTATAGATGAGGTGACATAAATGTTACAAACAGAAGTTAGCACCTGGTCTAATGACATGTTGGAGGTGGGAAGCAGATGCCCTATAGTTTTTTTACAACATTCACATTGGGCGTCGCCAGACCTCTTTTTCTGGGCAAAGTGGGGGGGCAAAGTGAAATATTGGGGGGGGGGGGCAAAAGTTAAGATTCTGGGGGAAAAGATAGGAACAATTGGGAATATTATCACCAATTTTGGCCCCAAATCGCTGCATGATATTTGCCCAAACACTGAATTCTGCCCAAATCCTATCCTTCATTTTTCTTTCGAGCACCAGGGGGGGGGGGGGGGGGGGGGGGGGGGTGGGTGGGGTGCGGGGGGGGGGGGGGGGGGGGGGGGGCACACTGGATCCCCCTGGGCGCCGCCCACCGAACTTCAATGTGCCTTAATCACGTCCGCCTTAGTGGAGCGCGAATTTTAAAAGCACAAGCCCTGCAGGTGCTCACCATAACTGTCGGGCAGGCTTGTTCGTTGCCCGGCTTGACGTCACATGTCAACCCATCTATAGACAAATCCGACCCGCCAACTGATGGTCAGAATTGATCCGCCGTTACTGGGGGCCTCCAACCCAACCTACCAAATTCTTTTGTACGTCTGTCCACGCGTTAATTAAGTATAATTCAAAGCTACACTTATCTGCAACCCTTTTGGGTGAATTCATTCAAGCAGGATGCACCCAAGCTATTGCTCCCAGTGAGGTGTTTGGAATGTGTAAAGCCGGATTGGTTTATCAACGCTGGGCTAATTGGGTGCAAGAGTTTGAAGCTGCCGAAGTAATTTCATAGTGGGATTCTCAGCTCCCAATGCCTCGAAGCTCCTCAGAGCGGAGACATAATAACAACTGTTTTTTTTGAAAATTTCAGCCAAGATCTTTGTTCTGCATGTGTGTACAACCCATATGGAATCAGTTCGAGTAAATTGACTGAAACGGTCCAAGCATTTGACATTATTGCCTTTTGGGAATTTCAAAAATGCCCTGTAAATTGCCACATGCCCTTTGACCCAATTACAATTTACACAGAAAATTCTCTTATGGAACCCCAGATAACTTGGTGCACAAGTGTTTTACACCAACAGACACACATACAACAGACAAGTAATTACTTAATCTCTTCCATAACAAAGTTCAGGTGGACAAAATGTGTTTTCTTCTCAGGCAAGCAATGAATTGAGCTGGCTATTAGAAGAATAACACAGCACATTTTTGAAGAGCGCGCCCCCAATTTTCAAATTTGATATCTTTGCACAGTAATGTTGGTAACTGTCTAGAAACGACACCTGCGAACGAGAATGCTCAAAATGTGGTATTTTATCATAAAATACGATTTTGGAATTAGAATGGTTCGTACGCAGGATTTATTTACGGGAAAATTGACCTAACCCCCCTGAAATGGTCCATTTTGGACGTTTTTAATATCTGCATCACCAAAACGGTACTTTTTTTCATATTTCTCTACATTTTGGACCTGTTTATAAAAAAATTGGCAAAAAAGTGGACCTTTCCCCCTCTTTTGGAATTGGGAGGGGTTGCGAACCGCATCCCCCATCCTCGCGCATACCCCCCCCCCTTGCGTACGGCCCGAATTGGGACCCCCAGATTTTACTTAACGGCAGAGCTGGATGAAATGCTAATTTTATGTCCGTCCATAATGTAATAGTGCCACCTCACGATAATTAACCTCTACCATTGTCTTGCCTGACCCAAGAAAACAACTAAAGATTAGCATAGACACGTACTTGCGCAATTTCCCCCGGCTATTCATATTGGAAGGCCCATTTCCAGCAGCCGTTGAATTATTATCGGAGATCCCGATATAAATTAATTCTAATACAAAATCTCTTCGTTTGTGCGACACAGAGACAGTTTCGAGCTTAACCATTCCAGGTATATTTTACGAGCCAGTTACCAATGCAACCGTGTAAAATCGCAAAATTTTGAAACAATTGGGGGCGATCTTAAAAAAAATGATGCTAGTATTGCTTTAATGCTGCATAAGCGTGATGGCAAAAAAATTGACATAACCTTATTAACATAACCAAACAAAGCTCGAGGAGCATGCTATTTCTTGCACTCCAAGAGCACAATTTATGACATAAATCAACAACAATGCCAGATTGATCCCCAATCTGTGTGTGCAAGCTCTTGTGGTCAGAGTTCTTGACCTAGATACTTGAAAAGGATACTTGAGATCATGAGAACTGATATGGTCACAAATCTCCACGTATCACTCGGGAACCGCGTTACGCAAGAGTCGGTGGGACTGCTTATGAATTGGTCCTCACTAATGGAATCCTTTTGTCTAATAAAATATGCAGATTGTTAATCTGTTCATTGATGACATTGTCCTTCCATCCTTTCTTAAGTTACCATTTCTTTTAAGCACAGACTCCTATTATGCACAGCGGATGGTGCCAAGATTGCGCGTTTAAGATAAAATTTCAAAATTTAAACAGAGGTACGTACACCAAAAGAAAGATTATGGCTATAGGGGCATTGTCGACTCTCTTGTTAACGGCAAGGGGGAAACGAAGGGTCAGGAGGGGGACTTCAAATGCTCAAATCTTGTTAAAAAGTTTATTAAATTATTTGTCGATGTGGTAAACACATGGTCCGTCAAATGCTACAATCTGTTGGAAAGTATCAAATGTTCATCCATATTGGTCCTGAGTTGCTGAAATTCTTCTGTGATTGAAAGTCGCATTCAAACTCAATTGTCATAAACTACTGAGTGCCCCTCGTCCCCCCCCACCAAAGAAAATAAATAAATCCATTAGGTCAAGGATCATAATTTGTAAGACATGATGAAAGTAACAATTATGACTTGGAATGAAAAGAATAATCAATTTTCTATGTTTGGTAGCGACACCATGATTTACTTATGTGTTTTTTTTGAAGAAATACGCAATTACAGAGGTGTGCTAAACTTCTCCATTCCAAGCTTGATAGTTGTTTCTATGTCAGAGTGATGCAATAAAAATAGAACCCTGAAATACTAATAGTTTTTTAACAAAACACAACCAGTTAAATTCCATGTTGTGGATACTGGATTAAACCTGGAAATGTTTCTTTCAAATGCTGAAATAACGGTAATGCAATTGAAATAGAAAAAAAAAGTTGTTTAACACAACTTATTTTCTCAGCAACCCAATGTGCTATCTATCAGCATGATTTTTTTCAACATTTGAATAAAAAAAAAAAGATCAAGAATATGAACTTTTTGTTTAAAAAATACATCGGTCCTCGGACCGCTTGTGTCGCCTGCCGTCGCGGTTAGTGAATGATAGGCCTAACATGACGTTTGACCTTGATATGCGACCTTGGACCTCATAAACAAATGAGGGTTTGCATGTAAACTCCATAAACCAAGTTTGGTTCCAATTGAACTAATTTTACATTTTCAGCCTTACAACTTGACCTCACGTGACATTTGACCTTGGTATGTGACCTTTGACCTCATCAAAAAACGGGGGATGCCATGTTGCACCTGTGATCCAAGTTTGGTTTAAATCCATCAAAGTATGAGGATATTACAGGCAAATGTTAACCCTTTTTCACAACAGACAACAACATACTACAGTGGACAAAGTGATCCCTATGCGTCTTCCTGCCTTAGGGCAGGCGACACAAAAAAATAACGTTTAGGAAATTTATTGCGTCACTCTGCAGAGACAACTATCAAACTTGGAATAGAGAGATTTGGTTTAATGTCTTACATTATTTTGTACTAGTTCAAAACCAGTGAAGCAAATCATTTGGTTTTGCTACCAAACCTTGTAAATAAAGTACACTTTTCATTGAAAGTCAAACTTATTGATTTCATCATACCCTTTTCAAATTATTTTCCTCAAATGGTTTTTTTGGGGGGGGCAAGCTGTATTTCCATATAGATTTTAGTCAACAGTGAGAACTTTCGTTTAATACCTACTAGGCGGAATTTTTTTAGCTAAAGGTTCATTTCATGATCCTAGCACCTACAATCTTGGAAAAAATTAGTTGGAACACTCACCACAATTTGCTACATTGCTCACCCGGGCCAGAGTTGAGAGCCTTGTACAAAGCCCTGTTATCACTCAATTGAAAGCCCAACCTTCCACTTCAACTTACCCTTCCCCGACCCCCCCATCAATCAATGTTGGGAGAATTTGGCAAGACTGCTGATGATGATACCCCATTCAACATTGGTTGGGGAGATGGGGGACAGTTTTCCAATAATCGTTTTAAGTGTTCCAACAAATTTGTCCAAGATTGTATAAATTCAATACACAGAGAAAACACTTGTAGGGTTTGTATACACATTCATTTTATTCATAATATTTATAACCTTCAGTAATCATAATTGTTCATTTTACAGATTGAACATTCTTTCAACATAACATCAATGCAAGGCCAAAATAAAAAATTAAGTTTGTCTCAAAGAAAATTGCAGCAATTTGTGCAAATTTCCATGCATCCAATATGAACTACAATATTTTCATCTGCCGTGGACAGAGTTCAGTGCACTGCACATGTATGTATGTGCATTAATAACAGATCTGTGTGTTCTAGGTATCGCATCATACCCAAAAAACAGGGCGTATTTTGTAAATACACTGGTGAATGAATATTACCAAACTGTGACATGTGAATTGAGACTATTGGCTCATACCAGGGTTACAGCTAAGCTGCTCCGAGTGCCGGTTGTAAATCTTAAAATTTACTACACTTATGGCACGTACGGACAAACCAGGGCCGTAGCCAGGGGGTGTGTGTGTGGGTGGGGGTGGGTGGCGACGCACCCAAAAAAACGGCAATCTGCAAAAAAGTCCGCTTTATCATGCTGAAGTTTGCCAATTTTTTGCCTCCTATGCCGGCCCGAGGCATATTTTCCAAAAAAGTAATGGTTTTATACCATAAAATCAATGTTCAAATTGTAAAAAATCACAGAATTTCCAAGGGCTTTTCCCCCTGGACCCCCACCAGGGGCTTTGCCCCTGCACCCCACCCGTCAGTTCTCACGCTTCGTGCTCGAAAGGTCCACTTCAGGAAAATCCGCACCCTCCAAAATAAATTCCTGGCTACGGGCATGGGACAAACAATGAGTTTATTTACCAATTTATGTAGTAATTTCTCATTTCACTGAAGTAAAGTGCCGGTCGGCAACCTCCCAAATTATCTTCTGTGCCGGCCGTTGGGAGCAAGTGCCGGTCGTGGCCGACCGCCGCCAACCGGCGTATCCCTTGCTCATACTCATAGTGATAACAGCTACAATATACTCATCCAAATGGACACTGTTCAGTAAACTGTATACATGCAATAACATGAACTGAGCTTGTGCATTCTGAGTGTCATATCATACCCAAAAACTAAGGGGTGTATTTTCTAAATACACTGCTGAATGCAAGCTACTGAACTGTGCCATGGGAATTGAGACTATTGGCTCATACTTATAGTGATATGAGCTACAATATGCTGAGGGGACTGTTCAGGGAGTTGTACATCCATGCATTAATAATTTATAATAAATGTCCTGCTTGCAGGGGCAAAAGGGTGGTGGGAATCCATCTTTTCCTTTCAAATTTTCTCGGCCCTCTCTTACCACACTATTGACTATCCCGGTGGGCTCACCCAACCGGCACCACTGACCGCATGATCGTTACCAAGCTTTGCCAAAAACGCGGACAAATATGGCACGCCATGGTGGTTAATGACAATGGTTCCCCATCGTATGGTGGTTCTCTCCCATTGGATATGTATTTGTGCTACATGATTGGACGCAAAAACTGTAGTACAACAGGGGTTCACATTTATGTTCGCTCTCGCGTGACATATTGTCCGCCGATTTTGGTAACGGAATTCATTACGGTCAGTATCACAGAATGAGTGAGCCCACCGGGACTGATGCCCATTTTTGAAATGATATTCAAGAATGGAAAACATTAGCCCTATTGAACTCAGGCTAATACCGATCTGGAGTTTGGGTCAGATTGGGCTCACTTCTTTTTTATTTTTTCAAGTTACTTTTTTGCAATGGCTTTCCAATATTCCCATAAAGATTTTAAATAGGTCCAGTGCAGGCAAGTGGAAATGGTCTACTCATCAATTTTGGGGGTGATTTACCTCCCTCATATTTCATGTGAGGAAATAACAAAGCCATTTTGAATCAAGGTGTATTTATGGATACTTGAGCCCAGCACAAAATTAAAAGGCCTAAAAATAATGTTCAGTTTTTCCTATTGTTGACACAACCTTCAGCCAACCGTACAAGACTGTTATTAGTAAGGCATATTTACATTTTTGATTTATACTGAGGGAGCCAACCAGAAGAAACCCAGCCAAATTAATTGATCATTATTGGTGGCTGGAAGAGCCCGATTCTGTTGTAAAAATGCATCTTGTGAATCAGGGAATATATTGTTCCGTTAATTTTGCCGTTGCATTAAACAATATTTAATTGCAATTAAATATTTGGACAGACACAAATACAAAATGTTTCATCTTTCAACCCATACTTAATGCTAAAAGATGGAAAACTGCACAGAGTGTTCTAATAGCATTATCATTCTGATCTAACCCTAAGGAGACCATACTTTGAATTGACACAAAAAAAAAACATGCTTAAAATAGACGGAAAAAAAAAAAAAGCCAATAGTCTTTTAAAGGTGCTTGTTCCAATTTTTGGTCTATCAAATTCTTCCTTGATATATGCGACCCTGGCACACGCATACACTAACAACCAAGTGTCCGGGAAAAAAACTTGAGGTTTGATGCAGACGTGGAATAATTGCATAGTGCAATGCCTATTCACTACTAATTATTGATGTCAGTGGCATAACCAACCTTTTTTCAGGATGGGCACCATATTTTTTTTTGGGGGGGGGGGAGGAAGGCCATATACAAAAAATTTGTTAGTATAGGCCATTTGTTATGTGTCACTGTAAATGGCGCGCATGCGCAGAAAACCTACTAATTTTTTCAGGAAGGGCAAAGATTCCAAGGGGAGGGGGGAAGCTGCCACCCCACTCCCCCTCTGGTTATGACATGGATGGTTAACCATTACAAAATGGCAGTTTTGAATTGTCAGGAAGACAAATGAAAAAAAACAAGCCTTTATCTGATTTCAAAATTGATATAATTCTGGGTAAACGGGGCGGGTCCCCAAAGACAATCGGAACAAGCACATTTAAATTGATTATATCTGAAAAGATTTGCCATCAGGTCATGCTAAGGAGTTGATAATGAGGACGGTGGTAGGAAATTGGAGTACACTTCAGTGATGTTTTGAGTTCATAAGGGATAACAATATTTTCGGAGGTGTCTTGCGCACAGTTTTTGTGCACTGGCATTCAAAAAAAATCCAATTTATAGCTGTTGCCATCACTACTCCAAATTCATTAAAATGGTAATAAACTTGTGTTCTCTATCTGGGATTTTCAGCACAAAAAGGAATCTGCGGACGGGGGTATGATGTGATTTTATCACAATATTAGAATTGAAATCAAAAGAACTGACCTGGATATCCAATAGTGCCCCAAATCGTTTAAAACTAAAACCGGGTAACTCAAGTATTGTGATAGAGAAAATAATTCGCTCTATTACTCTTACAAACATATATATCCGACATGTTCTGGTAAGTTATGATATGCTAATATGTGAAAATCAAGATAACAGTAATATGACCGCCTTAGTATATTTAAAACTTACCAATTGTCATATGTTCATTATATATTGGCCATCATCATGAATTTAAGCAAGTTTCCAAAAACAAAATACTAAAAAGGAAATATTTTTTTTCTTTCAAAAAGTCCCAGTTCAGTTTTCATATTTTGAATAAGTACAACAAATGGAGTGGATGTTGACCTTTGCTCCATTTTTTACCAGCAATTTGTAATGTTCAAAAAAGACTTCACTGTGTAGTAGTAGTGAGTAGTAAAACAAGTTTAAATCCGGTTTTGTCCCCGTGAACGGGGGTGGCCGGATCACTGTTATGATTACTTTTAAATTACCATCTTTTTTAGGAATACCCTTTCTTCACCCTGTTTCATGAAAATTGATACATACAGGGTGAGTAAAAAAAGTACAACCAAATTGAGTGATTTTTCATGAAACCCTCTGTGCTATTAATTTTTGTTTCATGTAGTACATCCACGTTAGGAACTCAAAAAGTAACATATTTTGACAAATCGTGGGAAAAAAATTTTAAGAATCTGATTTCCAATATTTGGGTAGTAAAGGTGCAACATTTACCAATAAAAAGGAGTTATCGTAGGGGGTGGGGAAAGACTGGTTTTCGGGAGTCAAAGGTCAATAACAGGGGTTCAAATTTTGAAATTGATCCAATCATGTTAAAAAGGATACCCAGTTAATGTTAATCATGAAGATTCCAAAAAGGTATGCTTGTATATCTGCGGCCGAAAGTTTGGGAGGGATAGGCTAAAAACAGCAAACAATCATAAAAACGGTAATTTTCAGTCTGTAAGGGTGTTCCAATTTTTTAAAATTACTCCGATTGGATAAAAATGGTGCTAATTAGATGCCGCAGCTCATAGCGATTTACAACATAAGGAATAGGTTTTGACTGTCTGAAATGCTTAGTTCCCCCATGTGTAGGGGGCACCAAAGGTCAACATCCATGCATTCAATGGGGCTGGACCTTGTTTCCCCCCATCGGGAACTAAGCATTTAAAGACAATCCAAAAGCTTATTCCTTATTTTTATTCTATTGAGTCAGTCTATTAATTTTTTTGGCACCATTTTTTGTCCAAACGGAGTAATTTTTAAATTTGACCCTGTACAACTTGAAAATGATCGTCTTGATTTTTGTTGTTGTTAGCCTATAAATCATAACTTTCGGCCGCAGATGGCCGCAGATAGTACCAAAACTATACCTGTTGAATTATGATTAAACAATTAACTTGGTATATTTTCAACATGATGGGACCCCCAATTAAAAATTGGACCCGTTAGTGACCTTGACTCCCGAAAAACCACTTTCCCCATCCCCCTTACGAGAACTCACTTTTTTTTGGGTAAAGTTGACCCACCATACCTACCAAAATGTTTGTTTAAATCAGTTTTTTTTTTAAAAAATTTCACATATAAAACTTACTTTAGGGATATTATTTTTGTGAGCTCTCACAGAAAAAAATACAGCTTTAAAATGTGAACCTGCTCCCACAAGATACTGTACAGATTTTAAATGCTGAATAAAAACAAGCTTTAAAATGATGTATATCCACATGTAAACATTAAACTTCTTTTTGTCTCCATCAAAAATCAATACTTGTCTAGGATATTCTTTTGTTTGCTATTGATTATGTAAGTTTAATTGAGCTCTCTCCTTAAGTGCTCTGCCGACTTACCCGGGTTTGTGGGAGCAGGTCACAAATAGATCAGCTTACAAAAGTACAAGCGGAAGTGGGACAGGGAAAGTACCCCATGTGAAACGACCCCCCGAAACAAGTTAACGCTAGTGTAACACACAGAGCTATTCTTGGTTCTTTTACCGTTCAGCTATGGGATTTGCAGCATATCGCCATTAATTTACACATTTGAAGAAAAGTCATGTAAGACCAGTGGGTGGGAGGGGTAAGGGGCGAAAAACCCCCACATGAAAAAGCCTTTGCCACCTTCTGGCCCCAGTTAGAGATCAGGAAAACTACATAAAGTGATAGTAGTAAAAACACGTGTATACTGTGCTCACCTTTGTAAAATTTGTCAATAGTGATGCCACGTGCTTATCCAGAACGGAGGCCGTGCTTAAAAACGGAGGGTTGCCGGTTCAAATCTGGCCAAGCGCACATGAGTTTTTTTTTTTCAAAACTTGCGTGCGCTGGCATTCCAGGGGAAAGAATAATAATATTAATCCTTGTATACACGAGAACTAAGCAGTTAAAATTTCAAACACAGCCAGTAGTGTGATAAAATTGAAATCAATAACTAATGAAAAAGATAGCTCTGTTTCACCACCTTGCTTAGAATTAATGAATATTAGGTGTATTTATATATAAATACTTAGAAACACATTATTGTATAATATTAATATATAGATGGATGCAGGAGGCCAAAACAGGCCAAAGTCTGAAGGGACATTGAGAGACTGTAGAACCAGACAAAAATGTATGAAGTGATAATTGAATTTTTTCTTTCCTTTAGTATTGCCTATTCTGAAATAAAAGTGTTCCACAGTGCAATAGCTGCTGTTCTCCCTCTGCAACAGAGATTTGAGATGCTACAGCACAACATACTGCAGTAGATTTTCCTTCGAACATGAGGACAAGAGGGTGTTCTAGTAATAGCTGTGACTGCAAGTGCACGTCTGTTTTTACCACGGTGAATATTTATTTATTGCGAGGATCACTTTCTTTTTACGAGAGTGAGGCTGCACAAATAAAAGCAAATAAAAGCAATAAGCCAAATTATGATTGAATATAAAAAATCTCTGTCTATTTCTTTATTAACTAATATGCAATAAACGGGTTGGTATTTTAAATCAGTGTATTATCTATGAATATGAAATTGAGACAAAATTGAATTGAAAATGGGGAGGACAAAATTCAATTTCTGTCGGGTAAATTATGATGTTAATTTTAATAAAAAACTTGTGAAAATCTTCAAATTGGCTTTTCAATGGTACATCTCGTCGCGACAATTCTTTGTATAATTTGCAGATATGACTGACAGAATCAGAAAAAAGGATATTTAGTTATATTTGGAAAAGAAAAAAAATGGACGTAACATATTAAAATGCTACACTTTTAACCAGCACAATCACCCAGGACCTTGTTAGGCAAACCGCAGAGAAGAAGAAAATATATCAACACAAGCAACACACAAAACTTCTCTGTGAAGATTGTGTGGGAGATAAATATGGGATATTCCATATGGAATATTATCCCCTCTGTAAAATTTTAGGACCACTATTTAAATGTGGTATTTAGATGTAGTAGAGTAGTTTGGAGTGCATTGTGATTGCCCTATTTTAAAAAGGCGATAAGCAGCGATAATATGAGATAATAACAAACATAAGTGGAAATGCATTTTTGAGCTTATAAACAACGAAAACTAGGCAGAATCCATAAACTCTTTAATGATTGACTCAAATAACACTTAAAATCGAGTGTGGTTTACACCAGTACAGAATAAACAACGATGATATTATTTGTGTTTGAGGTCAACACTGTAAGGTCATGGTACCCAATATTACATGTTAGAAATCTGGGATTTACATGGAACAGCTTTTGATCTAAAGCAGAATTTCGATGCAGATGTAATAGGAAAGACAGAATCAGATAAAAAGTACTCCCTTGTCTTTAAAGGGAAAGCAGCGATTTGCTGATCTGAAACAAAAAAAGCAAAATCATAGAACATTGTATTTGGTGTTTTTGTTCTGGCATGGATGTGCTAAAACCAAATTAATGGCTAGTTGGTTGGCTTGAAAATCCATGTATAAGGAACAGGCAACCCTTTTGATCTGAGTCTGTAATTTCTATAGTGTGTTATCAAAATTACAACTTGAGATCAAAAACATCCTTTCCTGTGAAAAAATTCCAGATTTATAAGCGTAATAATATTGTGCATCATGACTGTACAGTTGACTCAAACACATCAATTTGTTCTTGTTTATCTGTATGGTGTGTAAAACCACAACAGCTTGTTTAGTGTAACATTTTGAGACACCATCGCTGTATGTCTATTTGCAAGAGGGATGGCCACAGATTTCCTCCAGTACTCATTTTGTCACTATTTGGTGTTTTATTCCTCATTTGAAGCAGGTATATAGAAATTGTACATACTTAGCCTCGATTTATAAGTTAAAAAAAAAAAATGCATTTCCACATTTTTGATTCCTCGCAGTATTCACTGCTTATCCCTGTAATATACGAATTCAAGCCAACACTTGCAGGTTTGTTAGCACATCTATGACAGTAACAAAAATATAAATTTTGATGATTTTTTTGATGTTCCAGATCAGCAAATGCTGATTGTACTTAAACATAGATATTGAGCATTAAGCGGACAGACTGTTGCCATTAAATGTCCTCCTTGTTTAAAGGTGGGGTAACCCCATCAAGGCAGACTTTTTTTCACATGATGTTTGCTCAATCACATGGAAAGCATATCACCAACACATTTCAAATAGACAAATTTGAGTTCAATCGGTCCAACCACGCGGTGTGACACTGTGTACAAATGCCCATCGACGCATCGATATCGATGGTGATAGTGCCACCATTTTCGTTAAGCTACATAATTAATTATGCTTAAAACGCCACATTCATGACGTAAACCAGGGGTGACGGAAGCGTAAGAGCGCACGCACAACTGGCGAACTATAAGCTACAGATTTCATGAGATCAGTGTGCAGTACGGATCCATTCTCTTGATCGAGGGTCCTATCCGAATTTATTTAGGACCCACGTCCAGCCCTTTGGATAATAGAAGACAAAATGTTTACTAAATTGGCCCACAGGCACAGTGTGATTAAAGGCTGACTCAGAGATTTTTCCGCAATGAGGGCGCACCAATTCCACACAAATGTGTGTGTTGCATGTACATAGTGCTTGTCCAAATACTAAATCACGGTGTGTGAATTTTTTTTTTTGTGTGAAATAAACTAAGCTCAAAAGAAAGTCCTTCATATAGAAAATCACAAACTTGTTATAAAATTCCGGTGGGATCCGAATTTCTGTTATAGACAGTATCCTAAGGCAATGTTATTACGTTATATAAAGTTTACTGTATTGAAAACAAACAAAAATCCGATTTACCTCGAACTTTGGAATTCTCTCTTTTTTCCCACTCTATGTACACTGTTTTGTATATAAACAAAAACACCATCAAAAATTATATTTCAAAATCCTGAATCAGCCTTTAAGTAATGTGGTTCGATCACATTTGAGGATGGTTTTTTTCCATCCAGGGTTCCTGTCACATCAGGTTTCCGGTGAGGGCATAATAATGGTTATACCAGTACGACCTTTGCTGTCAGGTCGGGTTCACAGGTTATACCAGTAGACTGTTTGCTGGGGCCGAGTGGCTGGCTGTGGCTAAGCCTCACCCCCCGCGGGGACAAACCAGATTGAAAAACTTTGGATTTTACTACAAAAGTAATTTATTCAGAACATCAAAAGGAAACATTTCCTGAGGCTTTTAAATTTCATGGGATAATGAGTAAATTATATCAGCTTGTTGTTGATACCAGAATCTCAATTTTGATGGAGTGTAAAATGAGAGGAATGAGGTTGCCGATCGGGTCACCCACTTTAAGTTATATTGGTCAAACTTCTCATATCAAATAAATAAATTTCCCAAAATATCCCAATGTAAAAAAAAGCTTTCCTCCCTATGTGGAAATGTTTTAATATCAGTGTGCTTTTATTTTGCATAATAAAATAGGCTATCAAAGATCTGACTGCTCAAAACCGCCCTGTGTAACTCTTAACTACATCTGAATACACACCACCTTCAATATGCCTAAAATTCTTACAGAGGGGGTAAATATTCCAAATGAATAGCCCATATTGATATCCCACACAATCTTCACAAGGAAGTGTTGTGTTATTTAGAGATAGTCTGCATTTTCTCACAAGCCCCCCCCCCCCCCGATGGCTGTAAAGTTGGCTTTCAATAGTCACTTCCATTTTGTTTCTTGTTCCTAATACTCAACTTTTGATGATCTGTCAGTATATTTGAAAAAGCCAGGGATGTCGTTCGCTTCATGTAATACATAACCCTTCATAAATTTTATATTATTAATGGCATAATCTTCGTAGAAAAGTCTTAACTTCGCTGCAAAAATTGGTTTGTATCAGGGTTAATATTGCTATCATCTTCATGCTAAAGTCCTTTAAAAGCATAATACATAATTTTTAAGAGCGCCCCCAATTTTCAAAAAATTTTGAGATATTTACACGGTTGCAGTTGCATAACTGGCTAGTAACTAACTGTAATGGTTAAGCTCGAAATGTCTATGTGTCACAAACTTAGGAATTTTGAATTATTGTATAATCAGATTATTAATAGCAGAGATCTCCAATAGAATTTCAACGCTGATGGAAAAAACCGGCCTTCCATAGGAAAATGGCCGGGAAAAATTAGCCAATGTACGTATCTACACTCATTCCATTAGTTGTTTTTATGGTTACGGCAAGTCAAGTAGATGGTCATTTTGCTGAGGTGGCACAAGTTCATCATGGACGGACATAAACTTGCATTTTCCAGCTCTGCTTGATACAGTCGGGAGCCCATATTTAGTTACAAAATCGCTTATTTTTTTTATGATAAATACGCATTTTTGAGGATTCTCGTTCGCAGGTGTAGTTTCTCGACTATTAAGCAACCATAACTGTGCAAAAATAGCAAATTTTAAAAAAATTGGGGGCGCCTCTTCAAATAAATGTTGATGTTATTGCCAGGCCCGGGTGGCGGCCAAGCTTCATTCATAGCCGAAAAAAATCTGCCGAACGAGTAATTGGACGAGCCTGAACATGACCGGAATTTGAAGTCACTGTGCGCGTATAATAGATCAGTGCGCGGGTGAGTGGCCAGGGGGAATTCCCGTACGGAGCCGCGACCGTTTTTTTAAAAATGCCTTGCTTTAGACGGTGGTGATAAGTGCTGCAAAACTATCATCAAATCGTTTGTAAAGACCGCACATGAGAGGAATGCTTACATGCAGGTCAACGATCATTCCACGGTGGTGCTTGGGCTACCCTGGGGCTACCTTGTACCCCCCCTGGGCCTGGTACATTGTCCGCAGCTATAAATTAAATAACGGTGACCCTGCGATTGAACCTGAGGTCTAAAGAGAAGCCTCGTTCAAAAGGGATCCCGTTTGTACCGTTATTCATACCAAAAAAAATACTTGAAGGAGTTGATTCTTCAAACTCCAAGGATTTTGAGTGGAAAAATATTGAATCAAACTATTTTCGACTTTAGAATTTTGTCAAGTTATTTAGTGATGTCGTGCCTAAATCCTATGGGACGGCAAAACAAAACAAAAAACGGCACGCTTACTTGCCGCCCCCCCCTGGTATGCTTTAACCTTTGACTCCTTACCTTATATAAATATGGGATGGCATCATTTTGCTGGATACCTCTTCAGTCATGGTGGGCAAATGGCGTGTTTAGGGGGTAGCCTTGGGTAGTCGTACATAACCAGGTATAAAGGGTACAGGTTGTAGGCAGACTCTCACTGTTAGATGGTAGCAATTCGGAAGAAAAACTGAAAAGAAGCAAAAACGAAGACGTCAGTGTTTAGCCTAGGCACATCGGAAGGGTGTTTTGAAACAACTATCTTGCCATGTTCCCAAATCATACAATTGGGTGTTAAAATGAACACTGGGCAACTGGTAATCTTTAAAAAGTAACAGTCTACTTGGTTAATTGTCATAATTGATGGTCAAATTACTAATAAAATGGTCTTTTCTCATGTTATCTTTAAATACCAATTAGGTTTAATAGTTTAAAGTAACAGGCATATTTATAATGGCTGCGTTACTCTTATTACATCTTTCTTAATTGTAAGCCATTGAAATTACTTCATTAATCAGATTCACAATAAAAAGGGGATACAATTTATTTACTACCAGAAAAGAACTGCCTGGTTTATTGAATGTAGTAAAGCTGGCCTCATCAAGATTAAAAAACTATGCAGACAGGTGGGTTATTGTTGTTATTTGTTATTGTGGTATATCAAAACCAAGCAGAATTGGACAGGAGATGGAAAGTGGTATATCAAAACCACGCGGGAATTGGACAGGCAGAAGGGAAAGTGTGTATATCAAAACCAAGCGGAAATGGACAGAGAGAAATGGTATATCAAACCACGCATTAATGGGACAGGAGATGGAAAGTGGTTATATCAAAACCAAGCGGAATTGGACAGGGAGGAAAGTGGTATATCAAAACCAAGCGGAATTGGACAGGAGATGGAAAGTGGTATATCAAAACCACGCGGAATTGGACAGCGATGGAAATGGTATATCACAACCAAGCATAATTGGACAGGAGATGGAAAGTGGTATATCAAAACCAAGTGGAATTGGACAGGAGATGGAAAGTTGGTATATGGAAACACCAAGCATAATTGGAAGGAGATGGAAAGTGGTATATCAAAGCCAGGGGAATGGACAGGAGATGGAAAATTTTGTTTCCGCTCATTGGTCATTGCTAAGGAATTTATGGAATTTTGAAAGTTGATCCAAAATATTGAAAACAAAAAAAAAAAATTAAGAAAAAAAATTAATGAAAATAATAATATAAAGGAATACAAAAGAAAATGCCGGTTAAAAATATGGAATATGACTTAAAATTTCAAGCATGCGTTTTAACATAGCTAGACTCACCAAATTTGTAAAAAACAACTTGTGTTGACTGGTTGACACTCTTATGCAACCATGCAAAAAGTGATAAACCATTGTTTGTCTAGACAGATATACAGACAGTGGCCGAATCCAATACCAAAATTACACTTAAAAAAATAAAGATAAAGACCTCAAAGTATGCACCAAAATTGGCCCAACACCAAACAGCAGGAAAGTGACCCAGGTAGAATTGCCATCGTGTCATTGCCATCCAGATGGAAATGCTTGTCATGCACAAACCCATGAAGAACAGTCTGTCTGTTGGCCTCATTAAGGACACATATCAACAGTCCTCTGAGTAAAAAACCCAATCAAAATAATACTTCTATATCTCTGTAAAAAATGATACCACCATTCTACAGTATTTCGTGTGCGCATTACATGATATTACCTTCCAAGCGACCAATCAAAACAGTGCTTAGATGCCAATGGGATAGGCATGGTAGTGCCAGAGGGGGTGGTTAACAAGTAATCGAGTTCCCTAGTGGTGCCGTGACAGTAGATTCCAAAACTTTGATGGCACTATTTTCTTCATCTGGTCAATGATATTGGGGCGGGCCAGTAGTGGGAAGGCTTTATTTGAGTGTTCACCTGTTTATCCTTCCGCAACTATTTAAAGTATCGCCCCAAATGGGTATGAGTTGTAGTCTTCGCCCATCGTGTTGTGTGCTCGTAACGTCTTCAGGTGGTTAAATCTTATTTATAAATCAGGCGGTGGCGGCCAAGCCTCATCATTAAGCAACTCACCAAAAATGTCAAAAGATATTACAGCAATAAGGAGTCAAAACCACAAACCATTTGGGTGCTTTGATGTAGGTCGCGTCATGGGTTGTTCCATGACCCATACTACCTCGTCCTTGTTCGTTTTATTTTATACAAAAAAATTCAGAAATAACATCTTCAGTGGAGTTGATTGATTTCTTCAACTCCAACGGTTTTGGAAAAGAAAAATTCCTT
This sequence comes from Ophioderma brevispina, assembly GCA_023653785.1. Taxonomy (NCBI): domain Eukaryota; kingdom Metazoa; phylum Echinodermata; class Ophiuroidea; order Amphilepidida; family Ophiodermatidae; genus Ophioderma; species Ophioderma brevispina. The sequence goes on along the minus strand of JAMKCH010002598.1, from coordinate 24,502 downwards.
GACAACATATAAAAAATTCAGAATTTTTCATCAAGATTTCACTTTTACGTGTTAAACCAATGCGACGTCTAAAATTGCGGATTTCATCTGGCTGCCCCTCCACTGTTTACTAAATCCGTTACTCTTGAGTTAAATAAGTTATTGCACCTGTCTTAATGGTTAGTATAATAAATATTTGTAGAATGCATTCATAAACTTTCTGTTGAATTCCTCTGCGAGCTTAGTACCGTTTGAGTACCCCTGTGTCTTTAAAACCAGTACAATGTATTTAGAGTAATTTATTTCATTGAAAAAAGAGTATTTATCAGAGTGTGATATACTGTTACTATAGATTTATGTGCCGATATCATATCTATATGAATTATTCATTGAATATTGTTCAAATTGAATGTTCAGTGCTTGGAAGTGTGTTTAAACACGATTGTTTTTCATGCCAATTCTTTGTTTATAATCCAAGATGGTGACAAATATGAATGGCGGGGTTTTGTTTACATTTACTCGGGTAGACCTGATGAAGATTTCAACAATTTACCACACTTTTGATGCCTAGCCTCTCCTTCAATGCTCTTCTTTGATGCCTATGCCATGCTCTTCTCTCAACACAACATGCGTGACAGTATTTGTGTATGGCTGCGGAACTTGGGTGCTGACAAACAATTTGGAGAGTAAGGTCAATTCTTTTGCAACATGTTGCTACAGAATCATGCGGATGTCAAGCGCATTGATCGGGTCCCAAATGCCAAAATCTATGCTGCTACAGGTACGGAGCCTCTGATAAACTGAGTAAGACTGAGACAGCTTACTTTTCTTGGTCATATTTTAAGGATGCCAGAGGGAGAGCTTAGTAGGTTATATGCTTCTACACACCACCGCATGGCAAGAGGAAGCCAGGCCGACAGAGAATAGCATATAGCGTCTCCTACATCCAAAAGCTCTTGGGGATACAAACAACATGTTGCAACCAAAGGCTATCTCCAACTTGGCCCAAAACAGAAGTGAATGGAGGAAACTTGCGAACGCCTGCTGCGCAGTCGACTGATGATGATGATGCTCTCCTTTCAAATTTATTGAAGAAAGTTGTGGCATTCATACTAGGCTTAGAGGGAGTGCTCTCACCCATTCTAATTGAGCAAAGGAGTTCTTTGGACAATATTCAAAAGATTATCAAAGATCATTTTGAGGGCGACTCATGAAATGGCAAGTAAGAACTAAATTGTTGTCTGTTAGACAAGCTCCAGAAGAGTCTTTAGATGGCTATGTTTCTGACATAATGAAAATGTCTACTTAGTTGAACTAAACAGAGGCAGATCAAATTTCTTTTATGTTTCGAGGCCTTTTACCTTAAAACGTGCATTTATATTCTCCAAGGAATCAAAAACCCTAATTGAGGCAGTAGATTTTGCTCGGTTGGGTATAACTTTGGAAGAGACTCCTAAAGATTACTCCGATCAAGCTCTCCTCAAGTCCCCAAAAACCCCCAACAACCCAACCCCTGTTGTATCAGATCCTATAGACGTAAACTGGATGTTGTTGTTAATTTAGTCTAAAAATTATACACAAAGTGAAGTCTCTTTCAATCGCGGAACCAACAAAAACCATAGGTTCCATTTTCTCCATAATTTCCCCCAGGTTCATCAACCATATATTCATTCTCTCACAAATCAAGTAGGCACAGTATAGAAGATCAATTGGTATGTTTTTGGTTGTCATCGACTATGTCATGATTGGAAACAATGCGTTGAAGACTTCGTTGCTAATTTTATGGCAACCCTAACTTCCCCATCGATTACAGATAATGCAAACTTCCAATCATCCTCAAGAAAATCAGATGGGAAACTTACTTTACACTTCCGACTACTACCTATATACATTTCATGCAATGCACCTACAGTACTTCGGAGAGAACACAACAAGCACAAAAACTTTGAACCAGGCTCTGTTGGCCATAAGCACCTGTTCATACACTGTCACAAATCACACCACTCGGCAGCGACTGCACTCTCGTCAATCTTTCGCTGCTAAACTCTCCAGCTCTCCATTCAACATCTTACAGACATGGAACACTGTCTGGCTAGATACTCCAAGACCAGGCCAATTCACTATCACACACCTATGACAGAACTCCCAACTGGTAGTAAATCTTCCACATAAGGAATGGGTCACCTTGAACAGGATTCACACAGGAGTCGGTTGTTTCAACAGCAATATGCACCGATGGGTGCTGCGATCATCCCCAAGCCTGCCAATGTGGCTCTCCTTCACAGACTGCAGATCACATTCTCAATGAGTGCCCTACCTTTCATCCATATAGACTTCTCAAATCCCAACCAGTCAACAGTGAGCTGGCTCCACCAACTTCAACATATTTAGCTGCTGCCTCATATGCAAGAAGAAGAAGAAGATCGGTGATAAAGCCATAGAAAGTTTGTTTGATACTGGGTCATTGGCAAATCTCGTCAATCATGATTTCTCGTTCTTTATTTCTTTGCAGGGTTGGGGCCGGGATTCCCCCCCACCTAGGTGTTTCCCCGGAAATTGCCAACCCTTTTCCGTTTGATATTGTCTCATAACCTTTCATACCAGCCATCCCACATCTAATTTCTAGAAACTTAATAAAATCAATTTGTAGCGTACCCGCTTTGTTATCATGCCATTATTCATGCACAAGGTTCACATTTATGGTTCCTATGCATGTTGCCCGTAATCTAGTCATTCTTGGTTCTAAATTCTTGAATAGATATAAAGCGATTATTGATTTTGGTTCACACAAGATTTGGCTACACAAAAGAAGTAACGTTTGGGTTGTATGCAAGCACAAAATTCCTCCCCATTCACAATCTTGTGGTATGTTGCTCATGTTTCCATATGAACCGAAGGATACAAGCGGGATTATGGCAAGGTGGCAGAAGGATTTACGCCTCGGTAAATAACGTGTAGCAAATACTTTATTTCCTATTGTTAACAAAAACACTAGTACTACTAAGTTACTTGTGATGAATGTTACTGATGAACCCATAACCTTGTATCCTCGAACAAAACTAGGTACTTTTACTCTTGTAAATAACCAGGCTATTTATCCTTTCACCAACATAGATAATTCTGTAGTAAGTAATGTCGTATAAAATGTAAAAAAAATGAAACACCTTTTTAGCAAAAGTTTCTTTTTCCCCCATATTATACAAAGTTCCAAATGTGAACCTGATTGCAGTGGGTGTAAAAAAAAATTTTTTTTAATGGGTCTCATGTGTTTTTCTTTAATTCCTCTTATGATTAAAAACCTGGTTGCCCTCTTTTAAATCAAATTTAGTAGAAATTTGATTGAACGTTAGTTTTCTGTTTCAATTGGCCTGCACCTATAACATATTGATTGATACCAATAAAAGGAAAAATCAGAGTCCTATTCTTGGTGCTATGGTGCGACCTTCAGCCATATAAGTGAAATTATGAAAATAAACCAAATCTTCCACCATAAATCACTCCTCTTTTAATGGAAATATCATTCATTTCTTGCATTTTTCAATATCCTCTCTTTAATTAAAGGACCTCGCAGGATAAGCAGATAGAACGCCCTCAGTTTTGACATGCATTATCTGGTACCATTTTCACAAATCATATAGCTTTTAATGTGAATTTTTATCCAAACTTTGAAAAAACACAAAATGGTAAAGGTTCTTTAGCAAATAATCTTCTTTGTGTAATCTGCTGGTGTTACTACTTTCATCACTCCAAAAAGGTCCAGAGACGTAATCCTCTTAACATACATGCTCGTGCTAGCGTCTTTTGTTGTTTATCTATTGTTTTCCCGTGCGCTATCTACTCGAATCGGGTTCGAGAAGGCTACCGGGGTGTTATTTTTAATAACAGCTCTAGAGCCTTGTTATTTTTAATACATGCACCCTCGTAAGTCGGGTCCACAACTAAACATCGGTCACGGTATGGTTCTAGACAATACAAAGTCCTGACAATTATATACAGCGGCGCGATCCGTATATATGATGGCAAAACTTAGATACAAAAGTTCTATGTGTCCAAAAATATGCAACCTTGTATGTAGAAACATTGAACGGTATGCTACATGTAACTAAATTTAAAAATTGATTGCTCTTACATCAAACATTTTGTCATAAATGGACATGACACATTTATATTTTTACAACAGCACAAAAATATGTTAATCAGCTATTTGATTTATACTGTATTTTAAAAGGTGTATGCAGAACTGCAATTCATTAGGTAATGCAAAAAGACAAAAATTAAACAAATAACAAAAAACCTACTACTATGAACATTAAGATTTGACCAAACACTGGTTAATATAGAGGGTGTACCCCCAAAAAACAGTACTAAGTCAGCTTCAACCTATGGGACAAGCTTGCAGAAGCTCCCAATCCGACGCCGTCATTCCATTTGAAATCAAATGCTGCTTCCACAATGTCGACATCACACAATAAAATATATAAAGATACGTAAATTAATTTAGACATATACATAACAATGACGGTCACCAGATCAATGATTGGGTTTATTGTGTTTTTCTCATCTTCAAACTATGCAATTGCACAATCAAACACTGATAAATCTTGTAATTCTGCAGAAATAATCCAATATGTTCAAGGATGAATAGGGGTAATAGTCTTTATTTACGATGGCTTCGGTTGATTTATTTCATTCAATTTACCTCCAAGGATAAACATTAAAATACATGATATATTGCTTCGTTATTTAGCAAAGCACTAATCAATTAACCGATTAGCAAGATATAGCTTTAATACTTAATAGCTTTAGTCAGTCGAAGGTTAATGGCCACAGAGCAATCATAACAACCCATTTGGAATTTGGGTAAGCTCGTCAATAACGGTGACAAGGACCATGTTTTTACAGATTATGTTAAATTAATTGCGACAAATATTCGTTATCAATCCAATTTTAGCAGTTTTAACCAAAAATATTGTTTGTAAAAGGTTATTTTATATTATACTCTAAGTGTATGCTATAATCAATGTGCTATGATGGCGTTCGTAAAAATAACAAGCTTCGCGCTTGACTTGGTTTAAATCGGTCTCGCGGCCTGCGGGCCCGCTCGATCGATGTTAACCAAATCAAGTGCTCAAGCTGGTTATTTTCACGGGGGAAAAACGCCATTAGCTCATTGATTATCATATCATAAATACCCATGTCAGAGTTAATGTCGACTTATTTACAAGTCTTGGCAACCGACAGGAGAGGTTTTTAAAAGCATAAGTCAGAGGTCGCTGCAAACAAAAATGCATGTATTTGCAGGACAGTTTTATGGGGATGATGGACCTACATACAGGACTATTGCAGACTGGAGTTAATGGCAAAAACAAAAAATAAAATATGCCAAGTTACACTTGCAAGAAGTAAAAACTTTCAAGACCCCCCAGACAGGATCAACTATGTAAATGAGCTAATTAATATGCACAATAGTGACGACAAAGTGCATGGATGTTACTTGCATGCACCACTTACCCACATATCAGTTTCAACACTGGTAGAAGTTCACCTTTTAAGTAATGAGCCAATCAGAGAAAGATATGCAAATGAGCTCTTTTAATATGTCGAAATAATGGATGGCACAGTGCGCAGCTATTTCCTGCAAGCACCACACCCACATTCCACGTTTTAGTCAAATTTTCACATTGGGATCTGGTTAGATTAGAAGTTCCACCGTTTTAGTTTAACCTTAATCCAAATGGACAGAAAAAAAATCCAAAGACGCATGCATGCACACGCACGAACCACCCACACAATCTGCTATTGAGATTAAAACCAACACTCAAACTGCCTATCTGTAAATTCACAAAACTGCTAAACAAGATGAATTTATTGCTAGTGTTTTCCCTCAGTATATCCAAAGCTTGACAACACCCTAATTAACGTAAAGACTCCCTCAATGCAGGACGAAACCCATACCCAATTTGTATTACAACACTGCAAAAAATGAAAATCAGTTCAGCTTGTGGGTGTTTGTGAACAACAAGCCATTCAATATATTTAAATAAGTCTTTGACTTGTAGCTGCCCCCTAATTAACTTTTCATTTGACAAGTGCAAATTTCAGTATTTTTTTTATAAATACCCATTTAAAAAAAGAAAAAAATAAAAAACTTAAAAAAAGCAAAAAATAAAAAAACTTGAAAAAAGAAAAGATGGGACTGGAATACCATTGAAAAACTGGACAATTTAAGTTTAGAGTTGTATGATTTTCTGATACAAAAGGCCTTGTAGGATTTTGAAGCGAATTTAATACCCATTTTTTAATTTTGCTACTTGATAAAACAGTATTATGATTAATTTCATTTAAACAATTATCGGCAAAAATAAATTAGGGAAAAATATTGAAAATACGTATCATGTGACTTCAGCAAGTTTGAAAGTTGAATTAAAAAAAAAAATGATAGGTAGTCTTGTGTACACAGCCTCTAAAACATTATATTTCATTATAAAATTTTAAAAAATCAATAAATGAAAATAATTGTAATAGAGGCTCTCTATATATTTGAAGCACCAAATCCACATAGATTTATATGATGGTTACTGTGATGAAAATCAAAGTTTTACTCACTACTTAGCTTTCGCCCATCTTGGCTGATGGCTTGACACAAGTGTCTTGGTTCACCCCGCTGCTTCTCCATGGAAACTTGGTAGTAGACTCTTCCAAGGCTTCTGATGTTTAGTAAGCAGTGAATCACACATGTGATCTTGAGTGTAACTTCGGTCACGATACATTGATGCTTGGCATCCCTTTGCGAATTTGTATAGCTTCACGAATTTTTCTGGAGAAAGTGTGGTGTCCCTGTCGAGGATTTTGGCTTTTCCCAGTTTTTTTTCGTAATATGTGGTTTTCACCTGGCAAAACATGGTCTGTTAATCGCCGACTTATGTTGTTCGGCTGGTCGATGTCTTTTGGTGCCCTGGTGGTGAAAATTTTTGCCTTCAATTGTAGCAACATCCTTATTTATTGTTTCTTTCCATTCTTTCATGCCAATGGTTCCAGTTTCCGCCAATGTATGATTGTCCACATCCTCACTAGGAAATTATAGACACATATCACTATTATCTGGTGATGTCTTTATTGTCTTTTGGATGGACAGGCAAAAATGCGGATGGTGTTGGTAAGGGGCGCATGGCGTGGTGGCGAAACTACGTTTTTGGTATAATCACATGTTGATCCACTGCTGACTAAACATCAGAACCCTGTGGAAGAGTCTACTACCAAGTTTCCATGAGAAGAAGTGAACCAGGAAACTGTGATCAAGCCATCAGCCAAGAGGCGGAAAGTAAAGAAGTGAGTTAACACTTTGGATTTGTCACAATATTTATTCACAATCATACAAATATGAATGAATCATTTACGGGAAGATGAGAATTTAGATTTTGCAGTGGATAAATATCATGCTCATACTTGGAAAATTTCCAAGACTGGCATTGTATCTCTTGTTTATATTTTTTTTAGTTAAAAAAATTAGTGCTTTATTTTCTGAAATCTGGAGGAATAGTTGTGTATAACAGCTACACAATATAGAGAACAACAAGACGTCTCTACTGCCACTTATTATTTGGTAAGGCAGCTTGATGTATATAGGTAGGTAGTGAGCATTCCTGCCTGTGTACATGCAAATGTTTGACTGTTGCGTGTGTGCATGGTCACATTCCTATCTGTTCCATTAACTTTACCTGTTTGTGTCCAGAGAACATAAAAGCATCACTAGGCTCTACATTGGCTTCCACTGTCTGTACTATGCTGGTACGATTGTAGATGGTGAAACTCAAGGGGAAAGAGGGGAACGCACCAGGCCAAACGCTGGGATGTTGGTTTCTATCGACATCGGCACCTCCTGTAATGTCACCTCTGGTAATGGTAGTACTGTCCTTACCACTGGTAGACTTGACTCAAGAGCTTTCCTAGAATAAGGCTTGTAAGCAATTATAATGATTTTTTTTTGGCTGTGAATATAGTTTGTTTAATTTTGCAAGCAACTTGTGAATTTCGTGAACAATTTCAATTTGCAGAAATTGCATGCCTATCTTTGTTCATTCACCATTGGACATTTACTTTTAAAGGCCAAGTCTGATATTAAATTTTATTTTATACTGGTCATTTTGAGTTTATATTTGGCACACATGCGCATATTAAACTGGGGTCAATTTGAAAATACATTCCTGTAAAGTTGTGAGTTTGAGCCCTGCCCTTGAGTAAGGCAGTTTAGCTCAATTACTCCTCTCTATCCAGGTGTACAAACAGGTACCGGCATTATTCCCCCAATGCTGGGAAGGGAACAAGGCTGGCAGTTAAAGGAGGTGTAGGGATCCCCCTACAGCAACATTAAAATGCGAAGTCTGGTCCAATAGCTTCGAAAGAGAGATGGGACACTCGCATGTTAACACTGGGAACCATCAAAATCAACTCAAATTTGGAAAATAAGCCTTTTGACGATATTAACTGAATGAGGCATGTGAGGCCAGTTGGATGAATGCCCAATTTGTTGTGTCCTTGAGTAAAGGCTTTAATTACTCACTCCACCTAGGTGTCATAAATGGGTACCAGAATTATTCAATCTGGGCAGGGTTAACAGCCTTGTTGTGTGGGAAGTGTGGTGACCTACCCAAGGCAAACTTATATAGGAAGGAGTTCTAGCCCAAACATGCCACGTAAATATAGATGAGCACTCCTCCGAGCTTGCACGGAATGACACTTTACCTCTTTTAAAGAGACACTGGCCACATTTGAAAAATAGTGCGACCTCTAGGTTTTTCAAAATTGATATTTTTGCATGGTTATAAAGCTTTTATATAACAGTAAACCCTACCTGAAAATGAAATTATTAAGCCCAATCAGCGTGCTTATGGGTAAACGAACGATTTTAAAATTAATGTCGCCGGCGAACATAATCAGCAGACGTGGAAATGGTGTGTAACACAATAAAACACATGCTGGAGTTGTTTCTCATGGCATGCACCTTGTTTGACCGATCTGTAACCTTTGCGGTTTTAAATATCAATGAGTACGACTCTATGATATTCATATAATTGACACCTTTGTTGATTAAGTTACGGCAAAACTTAAAGTTAGCCTACAAATTTCCTGGATGCCTTTTAGCCTCTTTTTAATGTCCCTGTTTTTGGGTTTGTGTATTTTTATGTGTAAAAAATCTCTATTCTTCCAATGGCCTAGACTATCATTTGTGAGCAAATTTTAAAAATTTCGTATTTTCTGAAAATGTGCCAGTGCCGCTTTAACTATAAGCCATACACTTGAATGATGGTACAACAATCATGAAATGTAATTCAAATTACTGTAATTAAATTGTAATTTCTGTTGACCATACCTTCTCCATTCCAATGTATAAGTGCCCAGTGATATCAGGCCACTCTGATGCTTAGCAGGTGCCTGGAGGCACAGGCATTCACCGGCGTGTTCACCATCTTTGAGGGTTACTGAAATGTTAGCAAATGAAAGCATTCAAAGCAGAGCTGGCAAAATCCTCTCTTGAACTTGTAAAATTATCTTGAACTTTTAAAATTCACACACATGCACGCGCACACACACACACACACACCACACACACACACACACACACACACACACACACACACACCCACTCACAACGTCTGGCACACTATACTTCCACTGTTATGGAGTGAACCTAATTGGAAAATTTCAGAGGACAAAAGAAAACTTTCTGAGAGCTGTTGTTTAAAATAATTTGTTTTGTCCTCAATACACACACACAAGTACACATACATTGCATACACACACAACTAAACCTCAGAAAATACTGCACAGCTGTTTGACCTCCCCATGCAAATTGTCTCTTATTTTTAGAGCTATTTTAACAAATGGCGACACAATTTTGACAACTGATATAAGTAGGGACATGCAAGAGCTATTACCTCTGAAAAATCCATTGTGGGAATCCATTGCGGGAATCTTGCCATAAATGCCTACAAAGGTCGTGATTTGAATGTTATAGCTCCCTCTATCTGCCTATCTCCCATAGAAAGATGTGTAAAATATGAAAAATCATATTTGCCCACAATAAAATTTCATCAAATTTAAACAGGATGTATCAAAATTAAAAATAATAATAATAATAGTAATCAATAATTTGAAATTAGTTCTCAAAACTGTATCGCCATTGGTATTTTTTGTTTTATTCTCGTTTTTTCGTAATAAATGAGATGTGCAAACAGCTGTGACTGCCATCAGCCCCCATAAAATCTACTAAATCAAAATTATTAGATACAGTATCTCACAGTGTACTTCTTTAACAGTTATTTCACACTTAAATTTTATCATTATTTTGTCAGATCAAATAGTTGCTTCAAGTCATTCATTAAAATCTATTTTGAATCAAAGCATCAAAACCGATTATACAAAAATCCTCCTCACCATTTTCCCTTGTGATTCAAGACGCTTGTCCAGCTGATGACAGTGTCCTGACTGGAATGAAAAAAAAAAAAAACATGTGAAAAATAAATATAATTTTTCTTTTTTAATTTCAAGGTATCAATAAACGAGAGATTTCAGGCCTGTATATTTCAGTCATATTTCATTGTTTTCATAAAGTAAGAAGACCAGCCTTGTTTTTTGAAGTTAGTTGAGGGAAAAGGATAATTTAGGGATTGTGGCGAAGGTAGTGGAATGTATAATGAGGGCGTGCAGGAAATTAGAAAGGTAGGCAGAGGGGACAGGGGATCGGGAATGTAAGAGAAAATGAGTTTCCCGTCACCTTGGGAGACTGTAGATCCGTGACCAAACTCTGGAGACACAGATTTGAAGGCGTTTGGGGGATTTTTTTTTTTGTTTGGGGGTTTTTTTTTTTTTTTTTTCCCCTATCGATGTTGAAGGTTTTTTACTTGGAGAAGCTTGCCGCTTCAATGTTCCAGCTTTTGGGGAAGGGGCAAACAAGTTATACGGGGGTAAAAATTGACTGAACTGTCCCGGAATTGAATTAATATGCATGTCAAATTACTCGCCTTATCATACGGAATCTAAAAATGTATAGTGGTGGTCCAGGTCAATGCACTTTCCGTCCAAGGTCAAATTTGTTTTACTGTCCATTTCATTAAGCTTAGACCCTCTGTTTTTTAATTAATATTAGAAAGATAGGTGTCTGTAAAAAATTGTGGAAAGAAAAGTTGGTATTCGTCTAATTTACCCAACAAGAATTTGAAGGCGCATGCTGAAACTTATTTCTTCACACCAATTCTAATTCATTTCTGCGATTTTTGGCCATCAATCGTCAAGGAATCGGAACGGCCGAATATTTACAATTAGCATCAACTTTTTTCAGGATATTCCATTTATAAGATAGGTGGTGTAAAACGTTTGGTGTATCCTTGGTGTAAGACTTGATGAAAGAAACAATTAGCCCCATCCGCAATAAAGCCCAATAAACACAATCTCTCTATATAGGTCTATAATTGGATTACTTCGTGCAGAAAGTTACATGAATGGGGATAACCAAAAAGTTGATTGATTATCTTTAAACAGTAAAGACATTGATCGATATCATGAACAATAGCGTCATTTTTTCCACGGGATTTTATTCCTGGGTAAAATATGCGCGTCACAACTTTTCAAAGAATACAAAATAAATACATTCCTTTTATCATGTCCTTTTTAAGAGAAGATGACCAATATGTGCAAGTCCCTGTCCGACCAAGGTCTTCTGGTCCGCCGATATTGATCGCATTTGGTATCGCTGCATCGAGAGTCGCTTCCATACCTCGTATGTTAATACAAGACCACCTGGCATCAAGTTTGTTAATGGTACCAGACGTTGGACAGATCTTTTGCACTTTGCGGGGAAAAGGGTCAAAATTTCATAGATTTGTAGGTAAAATTCCATTATATGTTTTTAAATTTAAAAATCCTGTTGGGTAATTTCGTGAATAACAACTTTTCTTCACGATTTTTTCCCCGACATCCTCTACCTTCTCTAATATGAAATTAAAAACGAGGGTCTCAGCGAATTGAATGACAGTAACCCATAAACCGATTTTTAAAGATGTGTCTAATTTATATGTTTTCAAGCATGACAATCAATTTTGTACTTTTATAAATAGTACAAATGTTAGTCCCTTGACCTTGAAACCTGAAATAGCCACCATTTTGCATTATTTGTAAAAATAATAGTTTACCCCACCAGTTGGTTGCAAGTCTATTTTCCTTGAGTGAATATGCATTGAGCACTCTTCAACATGTAAGGCTTCAAATTTATGCAAAGGTACAGAATTTTCATGTTATTTTTGCCATTATATGGTATAGAATAAAAAATCAAGTGGTGGTACAGTCCATTCATTGCACATAATAATGTGTCCTTGTGGTTCAAAAAAAACCTTAGGGAAAAACCAACTTGGGTACACAGGAGGAAGTTCATGTCTCAAATGGTATTTTTGAACACTACTTAACATGCCAGTGCATGTAACCGGTAACTTTAGTTTCAATCACTTTTGAGTTGCATGTAAGAGAGTTTATAACACGGCAATCGATTCACACTCTGTATTTTTTCCCCGCAGAAATGTTTTGTCAGTGTAACACAAGGATGGTCATAGACCAATAGCTGCTTTGAGTTACATTTACTCCCAAGATATATCACCTTTCTTACAAGTATCGCTGATTTGGCTCTTTCAATGATAGAGCATGATATAACCTTCCGAGTAACCAATCAAATACCTCGCTATTATCATCTATTACACACACCTTTACTGCTTCACCGTTCCCATACAATCATCTCTATTGGATAAATCCATCATATCACCCTATGTACAAAAGCCAAAAAGGGCCATAAGACCTCAAGGGGTTGAAGAGGCAATCTGTGATCCTCAGCCCCTATGATTTTTGTGTTTTTATGATTCCGCAAGATATTCTCAAGAAAGTTTGGAAAAAAGTGGTTAACCTTGGCTGTCCCCCCCCAGAAATCTCCATTCTGAAGCTAGTATAACGACCCAAATGAAAATTCACTTTAGACGCTTTCCTTGGATTATCAAGGATGATTTTTACAAATAACCACAAATACAAGTGGCTCTTGAAAATGGTTTTGTTTCAAAGAGCCACTAACGAAGACTTACATAACCTGGTCCTAGAGTAATAGTGACAAGAAGGCAGCCTATTGCTTTTTATGAAAGTTTGTAATAAAATCACCGGACGCTTCAACTTTACGTCCTTCGTTTGACTTGATCCCACCCCATTCTCCTTTTCATTTCATCTAAATGTTTCTACACTCTTTTCCTCCCCCCCTGGTACCTCCTCTTCCCCTTCCGTCGATAAATCTCACTCTCTCGCTTTCTCTCTTCCTCTCCATTTCCCCCACTTGATGACAACACATTACAGCCAATTCAGGTCCCTCCGGGTCCTTTCACATATCAACCGGCCAATAAGAGTCAATGTTTCCCCCGGTATTCCTATATAGCCTTGATGAAATGGCAGCCTCTTATTACTTACAGGGCAACTTCTACGTAACATCTCAAAATTAAATGCTTTATCTTATTGGAAAAATTAAAATGTCCCCTTCCATGACATAGCATAGCTAATCTTTCTATATTTAAACAACTTATTTTCTACATAAAATGGACTTACACAAGTCACATTTTCCTGTGACTCCTATTAGCTGAGGAATGACAGGTCGCTATGATTACACCAGGACACAATCTTTATGTACCCAATCGCAAACAAAAATAGTTGATGATCCCATGAAGAAGGTCAGTTTTTCTCAGCAGGAGACCATGTCCTTTGGTTAAACAAACATTTTCGACAAAAAAAAATTTGCCCTGGGATTCCAATTAGCTTATAGCATGACTACCTCAATCGTCGCCCATGACAAACCTTTTACATTTAGTCTCAACTTCACTGATTTAAGTTTATTCATAAAACCAATCCCCTCTTGAAGTAACTACTGTAATGGTTAATCACATATTTTTAGCAATGTACAGTTGTCCTTAAATAACGGTCCCTTTTTTGTGACCCTCTTTATAAGCCAATCCAAACCTTCCATTACTACTATTTATTTCTTTTTTCAACCCTTCCCCTTAGCCTCTACATTACTTTTCATAAGATCCTCCTTTTTTTCCCCATCCTTCCGCCTCCTCCCCCCTCCAATCCTCACCATAATCCCCTCTTATTACATTAGCTTTCGCCTCAGTAAGAAATGCATTTGAAGCCCTAACTGGGACAAAACGATCTGGCCATATTCCAAAGTCTGTTTACAATCCTTTTAAAGGTGCTCGTTCCGATTTTATAAAAATCTAATTGGCAATTGCCCACATACACCCCATCACATACCGTGGGAAACAAACGTTGCAGTTTTTATATTTAGAAGCAATAAGCATATTGGCAAAGCCCTGTTCAACACTGTTGCTAATAATTTATTTTATACCCATGTTAACCACTGCATTATTTTTGGCTTATATCTTTTGATTTCATGGATTTGAATGGCTGCAATTATAAAATATTACACCCTTGTCGACCGTTGAGAAGCTAAGAGGAAGTTAAAAATTCTGATCACACAGCAACCACTGCCCCGCTTAGCTTGCCTGCCCTCTACGCGCCTGTGCCCTTTGCCCCCACCCTTTGTCTTTCTCCATTCTCTTGTCTTTTGCTTTTTGTGTTTTGATCCCCCCCCCCCCCCTACTCCCTCCATTCCCTTTCCTCCGCCTCCCGCGCCTTTCTTTACTAAGTCCCATTCCCCCTTTCACAGTCCTCATTTTAAGAATTGTAAATCCGCCATTTCGAAAATACCCATGGAATTTTCATTCATTCATTCGGGATTGCCCAATTAAATTGGAATTTTTTCAGCCATTATTGTGGGCCTGAAGATTTGTTTCAAGGCTTGTACAGTGGTCAATTTTCAAAATTTAATCATTTAAAATTCCTCATTTTTTACAAGTCTCTGCCAGAATTCCGCACCACTGCCCTTTGGGTGACCATCTTGGAACTAAGAAATTTGTTTCACACTTCTAAAATTTTTTAATTTAGCAAATATTAAATTCCATTAATGTTTTATATTTAAATGCTACGCAGAAAGTCCAAATCACCTTTTGGTTTTCACTTTTCAGACATTGCTGTAGCCCACTACAAGGTAGAAATTTATTTTTTGTGTCTAATCTTATAACCACTACATATGACACATTATAGGATGCCTTGAAATCTTCTTGTTGCAACTTTTAATGAGAATTACATTTTGGTTTTACAACCCTTGCTAACACAGTGTACTTAGCACTCTATACCATAGTCACCCTTCCACTTAAACCTCACCGAACCCTTTCTTTGTTTGGTGGGTACATTTACCCTTTATCCTGTTCCGCTTGACTGTTCGCCCTTGAGACACAAATGTTTAGCTATTCCATCACCGTTCCATATAATTAAAACCCCCTGTTGTCATTTCATGTCTTTGTCACTTCCATGTCTTTTCCGTTTAGACCCCGTGTCAGTATCTCTCTTCTTCCATCGGGGCCCCCCAAACTTGCCCCTCCCCCACTTGTCTTTACCTTTCAACGTTTATACCCCTCTTTGACCTTCACCCATGTGGCCTATCTCTCCGCGGGCAATTCTACATCGGACAGCACTTCAGAATTCTTTACCATGCCCTATAGACATTTGACACGGTACTGCCAACGCTTCTGTTTAAAAATAAACAACACCCACCCTTTTTTCTTCCCTTCCTTGTGTGATTTGCCCAGCAGTAGTTTTTTTAATACATTACCATTTCAAGTAGATACTTTCAAGAGGGGTTACATAACATGTCTGGAGCAGCCCAACCTTACCACTGGTTTGTCTAAATGAATTCTGCCAAGGTTAACATCTCCAGTGCCGTTCCATTTGAAATCGGTAAACAAAATAGGGACATTATTACTTTTTTTCTTTTCAAGAACAGGACATAAACCTCATGCGTCGAGCACGTTGTGCTTGTTATTCTTCTCTATCAATTAACATTGCTTGTATTCTGCTTTTTAGTATCCTTTCTTCACAACTTAAGATATCACTAATGTCTAAGTAGGAATGTTCATATTGCATAATTTTCATGTTTTTTTTTTTTTTGCCAGACTAAGAAGTACTCACCATTTTTACAAGAATTCTGTGGTGTGGTAAGTGAGCTGGCTCCCTCAAGTAGAATTTTAATTAACTTGGGAACAGTATCATATATGTTGCATAAAATTATCAGACAAAAGAGTAAATCACATTTTATTCAAAATATGGCAACTTCTCACTCACTTAATACTCATCACCTGGGCACGACTTTATCTCAATCCTTTTCTATGCTCGCCTCATTCCCGTTTCCCGTTCCCCCCTTGTTGGGCTGCGTTGTTGGTCAGCAAATTAATCTCATTCATATTGATATGCAAATAGGCTCCATTACTATTGATAAGCGCTGTCAGAAATTTGCTCCACACCCAAGACCTCACTTATGCCTATCCCCCCACACTACCAAATCAGGAGTGTGTAATTGGATGTCGGTTGCGGTATGTCGCGTGGCGGATTACTGACCTTACTCTGCCTGCCTCCCCCATCCCACTTGTCCATTCCCCCCAACTTCCTTTGCCCTCATCGCCGCCCACTCTCGTACCCAAAGGAAAAGAGACATCCGCCTCCAGATGGTGTTTGAATCAATCATCCATGATGCATTATAATTTTACATAGGTAGTCAGAGCGTAGGAGAAAGCCGCAATTAGGTAAAAACTTATGAAGGAAAATAGAGGGTATCGGGCACTGCAGCCGGGTTTGTATGAGTTATATTAAGTGTTCGCATAAGGGGAAGTCTCCGCAGGCCAAGTCCGGCCTTTCCTGTAGCTGCCTGGGTGTTGCGCGCGGGGGGCGTCGACAAGGCGTTGTCGTGGAAGAGAAAAAAATACGCGTTGGGGTGGGAATAAAGGAGTAGGAAAATGAGTAGAAAAAGGGGAGTTCCCAAGGTGGGACGAAAGGGGCAGTTTGGAGTGCCGGGGGGCACACGGGGGGTTTGGTGTCGGGGGCCGTAGTGGTGGCACCGGGGCGTGGGTGGGGGGAGTGTTAAAAGGAGCGTGGTGGGGGGGGGGTTCACTTGTCCACCCGTTTAGGTTGGGGGGGCTTGGGACAGGTGTGAATCGGTGGGGAGGCGAAACGGGAGAGTGGGCTTGTGGCTTCAGCTATGGGAGGTAGTAGTAAGGGGGAAGGTGGTCTCTCAGACTTTCCGAGGGTAATGACTGCGGGGAAGAGGAATCTGGGGAGGTATGGGGGGGGAAGGGAAGAAGGGGGGGTAAGAAAGGGGAGCGGTGGGGACGTTCCTAAGTTTCGGGCTGAAGCAGACGTGGGGCGTGGGGTGAAGTTTCCGTGGAGGGTAACGCGGCACGGAACTGACCCCCCCGTCCTTTTGTCCTTCCTTAGGAATCAAAAGTGTCAAGAAGATTAAGAAAACAACAGACTTCCATGACCAATGCACAAAATTCCCTAATACTACGCTTTTGGTGGGCTACAATGGAGCGTATAAGTCGGGGGTTTTATGTTGTTACTAATAGGATTTATTTGATAATCACCATGACCCTATTGAGTAATTTTTAGCAAACCTGGTGCAAATTGTGGGGATTGACGGTTACATACACCCTCTGCCCTGCATCCATCTCTGTATTCCAGTACAATGGCCCCTCCACAATATGTTGTGGTAGATCCCAGAGGGTGTAATTGATTCCATCCCACCATGCACCGGTTTTGTGGAATTCACTCTCATACGGTCATGTGATCCCACAACAATCCTATTCTTACACATAAAACCCTGACCTTTTACACTTATTTTAGCCCACAAAGCTTAGTACTTGGGAATTTTTATCATGATCAGAATGTCTAGTGGTTGTCTTTATGGTTTTGAAACACTTTTTATTTTTTTTATTTTTGGTATTTTGTTTAAATGAGATTTTTGGATTCATTGCAATGCATTATGGGATTGATTCGAACCCCCCTCGTGTACACCAACAGCGTCTTCAAAGAACCTCCCCAAGTAATCCCTTTTTGCCTAAAATTCATTTTCCGTGCCACCGGGAACCTCTATAGGCAATAGACCGTAATCAATAAGTTTCGGCACACAAAAGTTCCTGTACAAATTATCGAGAGCTGGCGCTTAAGTCTAGTGGGTTCATTTCTAATGTATAATAGTATTGAACAAATCAAGAAAATGATTTCCCGTTGGTATGCGCTTTCTTTGTGTAACAGTATTTTCAATATTTTCCTTCATCATCGTCAAATTTCCAGAAGCAACCAGAAAGCTAGTATCAACTGTGGGGCATTTAGCGCGTACGATTGAGCAAACAGGGATTGAGTGTAGGCCCCCTAACGCCGCCAGCGGCATGAAAAAATTAAACAATGGCGCGTAATTATGAAGACATTTACAATGAATTTACGTCACAAGCTACTATCAGCTCTGTTTATATCTTCCACTCCTTATTTTCGTAATATTTTCCCTGCATGATTCCCTACTTCTCAAGAATAAATTTCTAGTAATTCAAGTTTCAGTGAATATATCACATTTTAACTTAATTTGTATAACTGTTTGTTTGGTCATTGGTAGAATCAGAATAGGCGGTAACTTGAGCGGGTAACCGGGGACGGTAACTCGAGTCTAGGATTGAAGTTGAGACTGAGTCAGGCAGGCTATGTCTGATTTGTATCAATCATGTCTAGTCCTTTGGGCTAGGAACAGGGCTATGAATATCGGACTTGGCATGTTTATTTTCTTTTTGGACTTGGCAATTTCAAATATCATGTTCATGTGCATTGAGTTTTGTGTACGTCCCTCTTGCTAGGCTGTGTTTGATACACTAGACCGATGTTACCTTCCTGTGACAAAGAAAAAAATGTTAGTCAACCTGCACTTAGCAGTCGATAATATGGTTCGCGGGCAAAGGATTAGGGGCTGGCTTCCGAGCTGCTGTTTGTGTACCCTAAACCAAGCAAAAATATGTTAATGCAATTGTTATGTAAGTGAATAAAGACGAAGTATATTTAAAAAAGCAAAAGACTTATCAATCAAAAACTATGCAAGCATCAGTCCAGCAAGGATTTTCACATTTAAAGCATTTCTCATCACTGATCTGATCTGGTTTCAACTGCAATACCCTGAACTCAATCTCTAATTCCAAATCCCTACACACCCTTGACTTTAATTCTCTTTTTCTATCACTATATCTGATCTTGAAGTAATCCTAATCCCTTCCTCCGGTCCACTACAAAATATATGAATATAGATTCCACAAACTCTAAATTTTTTACCCTAACCCAAATTTCGCTAAAAACCTGATCTTTCTCCATCCCTAAATCCAATGTTCGGCAATCATATATCAAACAAAAAAAACAGCCAATTCCCAATTTTACTCTTGGGTTTTGGAGACAACACAGTCACTTTTCCTTGGATTTATATCTATTGTATTGGCAATTGCACATACGCCCGCATCAAGTACCGTGGGAACAAACTTGCAGTTTTTAATGGTAGAAGCAATTAATGCTATTCAAGCCCTGTTCAAACACTGTGCTAAATATTGATGGTTAACCAGTAAAACTGCATTTTTTTTGCTTATATCTTGGGATTTAAATGGATTGATGGCCAGATTACTAAAATATACACCCTTGTCGTCCCTGGAAACTCAAGAGAAGTTAAAATTTCTGATCACAACCACTGCCACGCTGCTTGCTGAAATATGAATGTGGAATTTGGCCACCCAATTGGTCCCTTTTCTCTTTCTCAGGCTATTGTATTTTGTTTTTGTTTTTATTAACACACCCTTCAAGCAGGAGTAATAAACTCAAGTAGCCTTTATGTTACTTCATCAAAATGTCAGTCCTCATCTGTGAAGATTGTAAATCCCCCGCATTTCGAAATACCCAGGGATTTCATTTCATTTCGGGATTGCAAATTAAATTGGAATTTTATTCAGCCATATTGTGGCTGAATATTTTTTAATTTTTGCAATTTTCAATTATCATTTAAAATTCCCCTTTTTAAAGTCTGGCAGAATTCTGCAAACCACTGACTGGGTGACCATCTTGAAAGAAGAATTGACACTTCTAATTTTGTATTGGCGCAAATATGGAACTTCAGTATGTTTTATATGAAATATACGCAAATCCAAAATCACCTTTTGTTTTGTTCACTTTAAGGACATTTCTCTGAGCCAATACAAAGGTAATGAAATTTCTGTTGTGGCTAATCTATATGAAACCACTACAAATATGATGGCGCAATATATGGATGCCTTGAAATCTCCTTGTTGCAACTTTGAATAAATATGTGTTGTTACCAACCCTTGAGACACAGTGTATTAGCTCTTCCAGTCACCTTCCATTAATACCCCCTGTATGTTGGGGTGGCATTGACAGTGTCATATCCAGTCTTTGGCTTGAGCACAATGTCATTTACTATTCCAGTCACCTTCCATTACCCCCCTGTATGTCAGTGGCATTCTGTGTCATTTCCAGTCCTTGCCCTTGAACCCAGTGTAATTAAGCTCTTCCCATCACCTTCCCTACCCCCGTATTCAGTGGCATTGAACAATGTCATTCCAGTCATAGAAAATCAAATCTGACAGCACATCAGAATTCTTTCCATGCCCTATAGACATTTGACACTGTACTGCAACGCTTCTGTTTAATAAACAACACCCTTTCGTCCCGTCCTTTTTGATTTCCCCGCATAGTTTTAATACATTACAATTTCAAGTGACTACTTTCATTCAAGAGGGGTTACATAACATGTCTGGGGAAAGCAGCCAACTCCTTACCCACTGGTTTGTCTAAATTTTGGAAAAACAAAATCTGCCCCAATGTGATACACTCATGCCAGTTACAGTTGGATCGGTACAAATAGGCAATTATTACTTTTTTATTTTAGAAAAGGACATAAAAATGCATTGCGTCTGAGCAGTTGTGCTTGTATATCTCTATCAAATTAACATTGCTATGATGTATATGCTTTTAGATTTTCCAACTTAAGATAGCAATAATGTCAAGTAGGAATTTCATAGTGCAAATAATTTTCATATGTTTTTTTTGCATAAGACTAACGAAGTAATCACAGTATATTGACAAGAATTATGTGTGTTGTGTAAGGGCTGGCTCCCTCAAGTAGAATTTTAATGGAACATTAATCATATATGTGCATTAAAATATACAGAACAAAGGTAATCAACATTTTATTCAAAATATGCAATGACGCCCATCCATTTAATACTCATCACCTGACAGACTTGATCTTAATCATGTTCTACGCTCTATTAAGTTTCAAGGTTTCACCGTGGGTGAGTTGGTATAGAGCAAATTAATCCCATTATATTGAAAAAATGCAAATAGGCCATTAATATTGATAGCTGTCAGAAATGGATACAAAAACAAGACCTCATTATGCGCCTATCACCCTACCAAATCAGGAGTTAATTGGATGTTAGGTTGAGGTGGTTCGGTAGAGTGGATTAATGAATTACAGTCTCCGCCTTCCCCCTTGCATGCCCAACTGCCCTGTGCAGGCAGCAGACAACTATCCCTGCATCCAGATGGTGTTTGAATCAATCCCCAAATGATGGCATTACAATGTGCCTTTTACTGTACTGTACTAAACTAATGTCAGGACTTGGGATTAAAAAGTGTTTCAAGAAGATTAAGACAACAAGACATTTTCATGACCATGCCAAAAAAATTCCCTACGTACTAAGCTTAGTGGGCTAAAATGAGCGTAGTCGGGGTTTTGATGTGTTACGAAATAGGATTGATTTGAGATTCACATGACCCTATTGGAGGTAAAATTTTACAAAACTGGTTTGCATTGTGGGATTGACTTAATTAACCCTCTGAGCCCCTGCATCTCTGTATGCCATTACAATAGCCCTCCACAATATGTTGTGATAGATCCAGAGGGGTATTGAGTCAATTCCACCATTTGCAAGGGTTTTTGAATTTCACTCAATAAGGTCATGTGATCCACAAAAAGCCTATCTTAACACATTAAAAACCCTGACTTTTACACTTATTTTAGCCCACAAAGCATTAGTACTTGGGAATTTTAGAATGATCATGACATGTCTAGTGGTTCTTATGGTTTTGAAACAATTTTATCCAAATAATGACATGTGTTAGTACAGTAAAGTATATAGGTACATTGCAATGCATTTGGGATTGATTCAACACACCCTCGGTGTACACCAACAGCGGCCTCAGAAAGACTTCCCAAGTACCTTTTCTTGCTACAAATTAATTTTCCGTGGCCACCGGGAACCTCTTATAGCAAAAAACGGTAATCATGTTCCGCACCAACAAAAGTTCTTGTACATTACTCGGAGGCTGCGCGTAGTCTATTGGGTTCAATTTCTAATGTATAGTATTATGAACGATCAAGAAATGATTTCCGATTGCTATGCGCTTCTTTGTGTAAAACAGTATTTTCAATTATTTCTCATCATCTTCAGAATTCCAGAACAACCAGGAAAGCTAGTATCACTGTAGGGCATTTAGAGCGTTTAAGATTCAGCGGCGAAACCGGAATTGAAAGTGTAGGCCCCCTAAGTCCCCCAGCGGCATGATTAAAACAATGGGCGCGTACTAGAGACTATTTACATGATTGACGTCACAAAGATACGTATCAGCTCTGTTTATAACTTCCACTAGTATTTTCGGAATACATTTACCACATGATCCCTACTTCTAAAGATAAATTTCAGTTAATTACAATTTCAGGGAATATATCCAGCATTTTTACTGATTTGTATAACTGTTTGTGTGGGTCATTTGGTAAGAATCAGAATATAGGCGGGGAACTTTTTGAGCGGGTAACGGGGACGGTTAAAATTAGGTCTAGGAAGTTGAGACTGAGTCTAGGCAAGGATGTATGATTTGTCTCATTCATGTCTAGGCATTGGGCTAGGAAAAGGGGCTATGAATATCGGACTTGCATGTTTATTTTCTTTTGGGACTTGGCAATTTTCAAATTCCATGTGCATGCATTGAGTTTGTGTACGCTCTGCGTAGGCTGTGTGATACCTTACCGATGTTACCTTCCCGTGACAAAGAAAAAAATGTGTCACATCAATTACCAGTCGCTAATATGGTTCGCGTGCAAAGTATTATGGGGGCTGGCTTCCTAGCTGCTGTTGTGTACAGACCTAAACCAAGCAAAAATCTGTTCAAATTCATTGGTCCGAGGTAAGGAATAAAGACGAAGTATATTTAAAAAGCAAAAGAGCTTGCCCATTCCCTATTTGCAAGCATCAGTCATGCAATGATTTTCACATTTAAAGGCATTTTCACTCAGCACTGATAAATGATCTGGTTTCACTTGCAAATCACCCTGAACTCAAGCTCTATCCAAATCCCTACCAACACTTGACTTAATCTCTTTCTATCACTATATCTGATCTTGAAGTAATCCTAATCCCTTCTCCGGGTCCACTAATATGACTATTCAACAAACTCTAATATTTTACACCCTAATCCCAAATTTCGCTAAAGACCTGATCTATTCTCCATCTCCCTAAATCAATTGTTGTGACATATATCAAAAACCAAAAAAAAGCATCCCAATTAACTCTTGGGTTTGGAACATCACTCAATTTTCCTTGGATTTCCATTAGCCGGTTGAGTATCAATACCCCATCTATTAATACTCACCAATGAATTCACTGTTGTCCCATTAATCTGCCAGGGCGAGGTAACATTTGATTGTCGTCGTAACAGGAATGTTTCCTCTGCATTGACGTGATCTATTGGCTCAAACTGAACAGAAATACAAGCACGGTAATTAGTCACTTGAAATTCACTGTCAGTAACTTTCTGGATATTGAAATGTGAGATATTTTAGACTTCATTGAATCTTATTAGCTTAATCAGCTCAATTATGTTTTCAGGAGTGTATGGGCAAATGACAGAATTTGAAGAAATATGGCGAGGTTAAGATAGGAAAAGTAGGGGAAAAGAAAAAATTAGAAGTGAAGGATGATATGTTAAGCACAAATTCGAGATGCATTTAGAGACATAATGATAAAGGATTAGATTGAGAAAGGGCAAAACATATAAGAGCAGATATAAAGTCGGGTAAGACAAGATGAATGAAGGAAGAGCATGATATGCAAGGAAAGGAAACGGCGAGAGAGAGGGACGAGAGAGGGAAGGGAGAGAAATAGGGGAGGGGAGATGAGATGGAGGGTAGAGAGAGAAGGGATGGGGAGTAGAGAGGGAGTGGGAGGGAGAGTGAGGGGGAGAGAGAGTGAGGGGGAGAAGGGGATAGATAGAAAGGGATAGTGATAAAAGGAGAGATAATAAGAGATACTGAGACAAGGACAATGGTGGTCAATTCGGCATTTTCTATTCAAATTGACCTCTATATTCTCTTTGACCTATTGGACCTCTGAAAACCCCAATAACAATCCTCAGACTGTCCTCCCTCCTTTACCTTCATGCCAATATCAGCCCCATATTTCAAGTCATTAAAGCATAACAAAATGCCTACCCAAGACATCTGTTTTTAGCATAATCG
>JAMKCH010002597.1:0-36756 GCA_023653785.1 Ophioderma brevispina | reverse complement strand
CGCCCGAGTTTTCCCATACAGGTTCATGTGGGGCCATAGGGGGCTTTCATTGGCACAAGATGGGCAAATTCAAAATTGATTTTATTGCACCCTCTTTGCATTGGAACATTAAGTACACTATCAGTGATTTGAAAAATATTTGAAATTTGCTGAATAAACTTCAAGTGAAGTGATAAGTCTGTAGAATTCCTCTAAGTTACCTTTTTCCAGCTTAGAATTGAAAGAAAAGGAGAAAACGGCAGTGTTCCAGATACGATTCTCCCGTCATACGTGTTGTAGTTAGTGTCCGTCTCGGCACAGTAATGACTAAAATCTCCGATTCGTCCTTATTAGTTTGCTTTCTGGTCTTATCATTTTGCATGGTAATGTTATGATCCTTACTTGTTACGCCCTGCTAAAATCTGATTTTGATGATTTTTTAGATTTGCTGATTTAGACAAATCACTGATAGTGTCTTTAAGTGGCCCCCTTGGGTGAAAAACCCAATGTATGTTTTGTTGTTTCATCAGCTAACAGCTCCCAAAAGATGGGAATAATACTAAGTGCAATGAAACAAGAATGCTTATGTTTAATTTTTATTACAGGTTATTTTTTTAATATATAGTATGTCTATGGGTTTTCAAAATGTTACAGTCGTTACACCATCCTTTCGGTTAAAAGGTGTCATCAAAATGGTAATTGCTGAAAAGTAATAGATACGTTATTATAGGGCTTGTCGAGATATTTATTTTAAAAAATACTTAAAAATACACATTATGATCAAATTTGCATTTTACAGCAAAAAAATACAGTCATCGCGACCACGCCCATAATGGGTGAGGCCCCACCTGTAGTCCCAACTGCCCACCATCACCCACATGGGTCCTATAAAATACCCTTTAAACCCCATGTCCTAGATCCCACACCACGACCCTTGCATAACCCACAATGGACCCATATGGGTTGCCCACTTGTAACCCAAGCCAAATATCCCCACTTATAGCCCACATTTACCACTCTGGGTTGCCCCCTTGAAGCCCTAGCCCACCTTAAGCCCACCTTGCCCACGTTAAACCCTGTGGGCCCCAGAAGGGCATGTTTGCTGGGTTTCCTGTCATTTCAAATAAAGAAAATAGAAAAAACGCCCATTGTGCGCAAAATGTGTTAAAACTGAATCCCCAGTTATAAGCTTTAATTTAACATAGGTTACACATTCCCTCCATTTCAATAAAGTATATAGAAAAAAACGCCCAATTGGCGCAAAATGTGTTAAAACTGAATCCCAGGGATAAGCTTGATTTACATAGGTTATACCTTCCTGTCATTCAATAAAGAAAATAGAAAAAACGCCCCATTGGGCGCAAAATGGTGGTAAAACTGAATCCCCAAGTTATAAGCTTTAATTTAATCATAGGTTACCCCTTCCTGTCATTCAAATAAAGAAAATAGAAAAAACGCCCCATGGGCGCAAAATGTGTTAAAACTGAATCCCCAAGTTAAAAGCTTTATTATCATAGGTTACACCTTCCTGTCATTTCCAAATAAGAAAAAGAAAAAACCGCCCAATTGGGCGCAAAATGTGTTACACGAATCCCCAAGTTATAAGCTTTAATTTAACATAGGTTTACACCTTCCTGTCATTTCAAATAAGAAATAGAAAAAACGCCCAATTGGCGCAAAATGTGTTAAAAAACTGATCCCCAAGTTATAAGCTTTAATTTAACATCGTTACACCTTCCTGTCATTGTCAAATAAGAAAATAGAAAAAACGCCCAATTTGGGCTCAAATGTGTTAAAACTGAATCCCCAAGTATAAGCTTTTAATTAACATAGGGTACCCTTCCTGTCCATTTCAAAATAAAGAAAATCGAAAAAACTCCCAATTGGGCGAAATGTTGTGAAAAACTGAATCCCCAAGGTTATAAGCGTTATTTAACATAGGTTTACACCTTCCTGTCATTTTAAAGAACGAAGATAGAAAAAAACGCCCATTGGCGCAAAATGTGTTAAAACTGAATCCCCAAGTTATAAGCTTTATTTAACATAGTTACCCTTCCTGTCATTTCAAATAAAGAAAATAGAAAAAACGCCCATTGGGCGAAAATGTGTTAAAACTGAATCCCCAAGTTATAACTTTAATCATGGAACTATAGAAGAGGAAGTTGAATCGCGTGTATTATGGAATCGTCCAAGCCCGTAACCGCTTTCTCTCACACTCAGCGCGCCGTGTTCGTTGTTGCGGCAAGCACAGCTCGTCGTCACTGGGGGGTTTGGTGCGCAAGCCACACGCATATAAAATCTGTGCTCACGCGTATGTTATCAGTGCTGCATTTTCCCCAGTGTTCCCCCATTGTCTGATCGCGATTTTTTCTTCAATAATTATGCGAAAATCAATCGATGGACGAAACCATGCATCTAAAACGAACTTCCTGCATTCCTAATGCACAAAAAGTCTCCCTATGACCCCGTGTTAATTTTGCACCTAGACAAGAGATATTTGAAGTCGAGTGATAGCATGTGGCATCAGTTGTTATTGTGTGTTTTCACTCGCTAAAATAGACGAACGTAAATACCGCATGCTCCATAAATATGCATAGGATTTTCCAAATACGACATACGTAAACCAAATATGGGGTGCCAAAACTATGATATGAAGTGCGTATGCTCATAATAATACTTGGGTCACCTGCCGACTTTGGTTTACGCTGTTTCGGGAGATCTTCGGGTCTGGGTTATATTTTTTAACAACTCATTGGCTTTAATAGATATTTTGCCGCGATCCCCGAATGCCATCTCATTCGGGCCCCATTTCCATCCGGGAACTTGTACCTAGGTCATGTTTACAAAAACAATTTGTTGTTCGTTCGCGTCGCCGAACAGTGCCTAAAATTACAATACAAACTACCTTTTCACAGAAGTTAATCTTACAAAACGTAGAAGAATATCTATGGAACAAAAATCAATCGAGGACTGGTTTTGAAATTCATGACAAAACGTGATATTTTCGATGCGTAATGTGCCCTACTTGTCCCTGACAACTATTACACAACTATTTGTGCAACGACCAGAATGTAAGTTTCCTGGTATTATCGTTACGCTCCTTACCGTATGTTTTTGCCGACTTGAGGCTGGTAAAAGTTCCCGGATGGAATGGGCACCGAATGAAATGCATTTCGGGGATTGTGCAAATAGTCTATTTAACACAGGGTTACACTTCCGTCTTTCAAATAAAGAAGATAGAAAAAAAACGCCCAATTGGGCGCAAAATGTGTTTACAAACTGAATCCCCAAGTTATAAGCCTTTAATTTAACATAGGTTACACCTTCCTGTCAGTTCAAATACAGAAATAGAAAAACCCCAATTGGGCGCAAAATGTTTAACTGAATCCCCAAGTTATAAGCTGTAATTTAACCTAGGGTACACGCTTCCTATCATTTCAAATAAAGAAATAAACAACGCCCATGGGCGCAAAATGTTGTAAAAATGAATCCGCCAAGTTATAAGCTTAATTTAACATAGGTTACACCTTCCTGCCCTTTCAAATAAAGAAAATAGAAAAAACGCCCAATTGGGCGCAATGTTTAAAACTGAATCCCCCAGTTCCCTTCCTATCAGTTCAAATAAGAAAATAGAACAACGCCCAATTGGTCGCAAAAAATGTGCTTAAAACTGTAATCCTCAATTCTAAGCTTTAATTTAATGTAGGTTTACACCTTCCTGTCTTTTCAATATACTATGTTACCTAAAACTTGTCTTAAATAATATCAACACAATACATGGTAAAGCTTCACTCATTACTTAGTATAACTCTACGTGGCCTGATCATTTTCTTACTTGAAACTCTCCCTATTTGTTACTCACCCTTTATCTATCCCTGCAACGTTGTAACCAACTCCCATCAAAAAGCAAGCTTCACAGAGACTAAAATCAAAGAATGGCTTTTTTAAGGCCATTTCAAACATGCAATGATTGTTATTCGTTTTCTGAAATTAGGCATCGCATTACACAACCCAACACTAAAAACTCCAAATTAATAGTAATGACGTAGATCATTGTCATAAAAAACATTTAATGAATGACCTTCGCAAGCCTGCTGAGCTAGATGCCCCACTTGGGTGGTTCCTTTCTACCCGTGTTATTCCTCCGATGAGTTGTAAAAGACACCGGCACCAGCCAGTGGTTAGCGCAAGCAAAGTGTGGGTCGTAGAATACCCACAATTCCCCAAATATCGCCTCGGCAGAATTCACCGTTCTTTCCAATTGAACTCTTTATACGGGGGTAGATGCACGTCACGAAACCATCTCACGCAGGAGATAATGAGGGTTACCCAGTTATCAAAATGAGCAATCATACTTGATTAGGTAATATCACTATTTCGAACGTACGGCAAGCACAGCATATATTGGCCAGAGGGATTTTCCGGACTATATTGTGGCGATAAAGATAGTATTTCAAGCTATTTCAATCTGAATTAACTTGAATTTAATAAATAAATATACCCACAGGGTTCATGGGCCATTTTAGAGAAATCCACATGTTTGTTTTTTACCTCAAAATAATCCATTCCATAAACCTGAACCTAAACCTGAGATCATTCAATAGCAGTTTGCTGACTCTACTCAGCAAAGTGCTTGTTTTAATGTTTACCTGTCACAGCTAGAGGCCTGGTGGAAGTCCAAATAATTTTTAGGCCTACCCTATTACAGCGGTAGTCATTCGCCGGTTTTATTTTTTACCGGAAGTTGTTGAATTTTGTTGGTTTGAATGTATGTTTTGTCTCTTGCCTCCTCTTTCCTATCATCTCATAAATCTGACTGGCTGCTGCTGCATGCACGAGTGTCATGAGTTGTAATTGGGATGGCATGGCCCTATCATAGACTTATTTGATTAGGCTTTAAAGCGGAAGTGAAAGCGCAATTACTAGTGAATTTAGAAGTCTTAACGGAATAAGGCACAATTCACGTGCTTGCGCTTTCCGTTTTACACTAAGCCTTTTATTATACTTCGTCGTCCATAGCTTTGGGGCAGCTATTGTACATGCGCAGCGCACGCGCCTTTGTACACTCGCGATTACAACTGCAAGTTTACTGCACATTTAATTAAGCCTGCGTGAAAGCTATGACATACTCCTTAGTTCAGGCCGACAAGTATACCACCAATAGGGGGCCTCATAATGTGCGAAAACGCAGTGTGTATATTTGCATAGCGTACACGTGATTCTGTACAAATCTCAAGATCGTTGTTGTGAACGCTAAAGTATAAACTCGAAAAAAAAATAGTTGTTCCCTCGTATTTGGTGCTAATCGACAAAGTATAGTGTAGCATAGCAAGGCAGGCTAGTTGACGCTTTACCCGGGCCTAGCATAGCCAATTGACTATATAGGCGAGTCCTACTATAATATCTTTGTTTTTACGCATGATTGACTATGGGTATTGCATGCAAGGATGTTTACACTTGGTACCGAACCTCCACAACTTTGCAAATATCATATCGATGTCATTTCACTGTCACGACTCACGGAGGCTGACTATTGTGGCAAGAATTTTAAAGGTCATTTTCGTGATGCACAGCTTCGTAAACCACAGTCCTAATCAGAAGAACTTGTCTGAATTGTCCACATGTACGTGTGAGCCTTCACTCCAACTTGAGATCGTGCAAAGATCTGCTGGTGCTTTTTCTATGTAGGCCGAGGCCTAGCCCTCAGTCACCTTCATAATATCCTCAAAACCAGGTTAAAAATTCAGTTGATTCTGATGATGACATGTTAAATTTTGATATCTTTGACAATGTCGTTTATGGACAAAAAATAGATATCTGCAATTGTACCAAACTGAGCCTAGGACCTGCCTAGGCCACCTAGCCTCCTAGGCCAATGTAGCCACCAGTTAGCCAGCAGTTATCGTAACGTACCTAAAAAAGTTGAGATTAATATAACTCCTAAACTCGGCTGGCCGTTTAAGTAGGCCTAACCGCTTGAGGCTTGAGTCAAATCCCAAACTTCAAAGGCCACACTGTTCTGAAGGAATTTGGCAGCAACTACAATTTACAAATACAATCATGAATGGCGAATTCGAATTTATAATTCAATGCCTTTAGCAAAATTCCAGAAAACCCATTCAATTCAGCG
Organism: Ophioderma brevispina; assembly: GCA_023653785.1. Taxonomy (NCBI): domain Eukaryota; kingdom Metazoa; phylum Echinodermata; class Ophiuroidea; order Amphilepidida; family Ophiodermatidae; genus Ophioderma; species Ophioderma brevispina. Next base: position 30,647 of record JAMKCH010002597.1, on the reverse strand, counting down.
ATTCGTCATGCATCATTGTCTTTCACATAGGCGGATAGGCCACTTGCATTCGAACAGGGAGGCGTAGGCTATGACTATGCCCGGCTTATGCATGGCATAGACTATGCCAGTGTGAAAACAAGTTTTATCAAACAAAAGTAGTAACCACCAGGAAGAAGATGAAGCGTGTACATTCAGATGAGCAGACCCCGATCATTGATTCCCATCATGTTAATTTCGAAAAAACTATGAAAATGGGAACAATATAATCATTGACAATCTGCCGACAATCATGAAATTCTCCATAACCAACTGTGTTTTTGTTGTGAAGCTGCCTTGCTATGAGCAGAACGATCGCTTATTGCACTGTTAAGAGTGCAAGGTTGCCGAATTTACAGCCATCAGAATCGAGCTAATTCACTGAAATTTTGACATTCTTCTGAGTTTCCAAACACAAATTTAGCTTAATCTAGCGACCGTTGGTGTCTTTACCTACCACTGTGATGTAAAAATCGGTGAAGGACATTGCAAAATTGTCCAAACCGAGCCGTAGTATGCGTGATGATGATCATGATGCTCCGACGGGCTACCCATTCACTTTTTTCGGTTATGTAGTTTTGCCGGTTCGAAGTCGAAACACACCTCGCCCCCTCCTTGATGGCAATAGTGGTCTATACATGGCCTTCTTGAACTTAAAGATATCAGTCTCTTGCCCAGTAGTAAAGAACGGCTGTGTTACTACGTAGCCCTTGATTTGCTGTTTTACGAAAATGGTGGAGAGCTGTTTACGTTCTTGGATGGAAATTTCGAAGTGCATCTCGGGTATTTTCTTCCCCAACAATTTGCAAAATAACAATGGCCGCTAGCAGTCTAGATTTTAATTTACTTCATTTACCCTTCCGCTATATAAATAGACTCCTTCACAATTTTGAGAGCAGTGGTTTCTATATTCGGGTCGCTAAGGCGACCCGACAAAAAATGCAACCTCTCAATTGCAACAAAACTCCTAGACTACTGCTTGAATCAAAAGCTTGCCACCACTATCGATTGGGCTCATTCTGTATACATTTTGGTCGCCATTTTAATGTGATAAAATCTGGCAACACTGGAATAACACAACAGCAGGGCCGACTGTCAACCAGAAGGAAGGGCAAGGTAGGTGCAGCAGAATTTCTCGAAATTTGTGTATTTTTCACTTATTCACGAAAATTTGGAGTTTGTTTAAGATTTGTATTTTTTGTTTCCTCGATTCCTGCCTCTTTAGCACCAGATTTTCGTTAGATTGATTTACAGGTAGCACAGCAGCGTTATCGTCATGATGTTCGGCATTTGACGTCCTCTTTCTTCATCATGCTGACATGTGCAGTAAAACTCGGAAGCTTTTACATGTCGATTGCATACTGTAATGGATGAAATGGGCTAAACTGGAGGCGGTGTCTTGGGTGTAGGAGTAGTGTCAATCTATCCTTATTCGAAGCTTGGGAAGTGCCAAATTAACACATAATTACAGAAAAAATAGTTTTTGTAACAAATATGGACAACTGATTGATGGGTACACAGATATTCTGGCGAGCATAACCTTTTTGTCTTTTTCATTCATCTATTTATTTAACATTGGACATTATCGTATATATTCAGCTAACGTAAAGGTTATCCCGCTGTACTGGACTTGGTATCAACACTAAGCAAATGTCCAATTTATAAAGTCATCTGACATCGTCAAGATTTTTCAAACTTACCTCAACAGGACTCTGTAGCATTCTTACCGATCTACAGAACAAGAATCCACACATTGTTTTTCCATCCAAACGGCGAAAAAATTTACTAATTGATGAATTTTCAACGCCGAATTATTTACTCCCTAAACTGTCATGAGTGAGTGGTTGCCACTTTCGGAGTTTGGCGGTCAAAGGTCGACACATGTTCGTTTGTTGGTCAACAAACAACATGTGATTCTTGTTTCTTAGTATTGGGAAGATCCTGTTTGAGTAGTTTGAAAAATCTTGACAATGTCAGATGACTTTAAAATTTGGCATTTGCTTATTGTTGATACAAATTTCCATGTACAGCGGCATACCTTTACCGTTAGCTGATATACGATAATTCCAAATGTTAAAAGATGAAATGAAAGACAAAAAGGTTATGCTCATCCGAGTAACTAGTTACACAGATCGAATCGTGTCCGTGGGATCTAACCCATGACACATATGAACTTGTATTGGATTCGTTTTCAGCGTTCCTATACAAAAATTGCATTACCTGAGTTTCCCTCTATTTAAGATCACTTCTATTCATCCAAATGAAACGCAACATCCCAAATCATGTAGAAGTGATTGTTAAGATCCAAAACGAACTTCAAATATAAAAAAGTTACAAGTTCAATTTTAAAAATTGAACAATTTTAATTTAAATGTTTTATAGTTTTTGGTTTTCCCTGTTTGTTTTATTTCACGCTGTGCATAATGAACCTTTCTTTTGATATGCGAGGTCAGATGATGTTTACGGCAAAGAAGATATCGTTGCGCACGTACAATATATCAATTGTGCAATATAATTTTAGGAGAATCACTAAAAGCGATTGAAAATGTGCAAATTGAAATGCAACCTTCTTTCTTTTCTGGTTTTTATTCGAAAAATGAGAGTAAATCACAAATAATAGAATTATTTTCCGCTTCTGCGTCTAGTTGGACGAAGCATTCTTTTTTCTGGCGGTCATTGATTTCCACGGAGTTAGTTAGATTCGCAAATCCAGGGCGAAAACTTTCTTATTCTCCTTCGTGTCGTTTAAAAAACAATTTGTAAAACCACCGTGTTTAACAACAATATTAAACTAAATCAGTGCTCGATTGGGGGGGGGACTGGGTGCACACATGCACAGATGCCTGTGGATTTTCTTCTTTGCAGAAGCTCTGAAACCCTACCTGACACTGTGCTGTATGGCATAACCAAAGTTAGTCAATTTTAGCGTCCTGGGACACAAGTATACCAAATAAATGTGTTTAGTTGATATTGATGTATTGTATGACTTAAATAGCAGTACAGTACACCTTCAGGGATTTAACTTTATTGTTAATATGTGCATGCAGCATTGATTTTGTAAAAAAAAAAAATGTTTTTCCACTTCACTGGTGCATGTAAATTTCTTTTGTAAATCGAGCGGACTGAAACTAATTGATAACAAATTGATTATAACTTCAAAACTGGTTCAGTGATTGTTCACCATTATTTGATTAGCTTTAAGCTAGCCTACGTATACATGTTTGCCCTATTTCATATATCTTTGTTTGTTTTTTTTAGTTGAAAATTCATGAGGGCCTAACGTCCTACATGTGCAATATTTTCACGAATGTTAGAAATACATTCATTAAACGGGTATATTGGCATTCATACATAGAGAACATTATAGCTATTTTTGTTCAATTACCAACATTGAAAATGTTCCTTAACACTTTTCCTCGTTGAAATAATATTTAATTGAACTAAGCGACTGTTATAATAGGCTAACATTAAGATTCTATTCTTAAACGGTGTTCCTTGTGGTAAAAGTAGTACCATGTCGTCTCGGGGTCAATTTTACGTCACTTCATCGTATTTATACATATGGGTTCTTGACAACAAATGCTGACTGCTTGAAGTGTGTTCTTAATTTTCCTTTAAAATTTAAGTTTAAGGTGATGCCTTCTTGAAATGGTATGTGTAGTATCATAATTGACATATTATCATCACTTGTGGCAGATTGAAATGAATGACTCATTTTAGAAGGTTTTGGGGAGCTCGATGAACTTTGTAAATCATGAACACATAAACAACGTATTTAGCCGTTTCCTATGGGCGTTCGCGTGAGTCTGTGATAGACAGACTCACGCTCGGTGGGAGTATTGATGGGTACACTCAATTGAGAGATTGACTCTATTTGATTTGCCAAATCGACTGTAGCTAGGCCCCTAGTCTAGTAGTCCTGATGATCATGCTATATATCTTAACTTTTTTTATGGCTGATGTTACATAGACTATCTATGGCACCAAAGATTTATGCAAAATTTTAAAAGATGATGCCAAAGTTACAATTATTGGAACTACATAGTACTTAGGCGAGTACAGGGAACCTTTAAGTTTAACGTCGTTATTTTTGACATTTGGTCGTCGGCACACGTAAAGGCCAATAAATGCATTGAAAAGCCGTAGCAATCAATCACTGATTAGTATGGACTTGTCGACGCAGTGCTGAGTCAGAAGTCAATTACCACAGAAAAATAACCCTATGGCCGCAGTATTTATCATGCACCTACTTTACTTTGTATTTTCTCCTGCAATTCGTTTCTTCGGAAAAAGAAATATTAAGTCTGTATTTTTGGGAGATATTCTTGTCGGGATTCGTAATCGTGCTACACGATTTGACTTGTAATGTCGTCCATACTATAAATGAGGGTGATCGTAAATGTGAAAATGTTCAAACGATCGCTAATGAACTCGTCTGACATGCCCGAAATTCAGTATGACTCCGTTGTACTAGTACTAGGCTAACTCCCTGTTACCTGTAGCACTAACCATTAAGATGCAACAAGAGATTTCACTTAGGATTCGTTTCACTTAACGGTGCCTCTAAAAATTATGGAAAGCCTGATTTCTTATGCTCCGGTCTCAGTCCCTCTATTTTAAAAGGGCACTTTCTGATCCACAACTTGATCGAGAAACTCAATCTACTATAGCATAGTGCTTCGCGCTATCTAGAGATTTGAGGATTGTAAGCTTCTCAGAACGGGCGGTCGCGTTCAACTTTTATGCGACTGCTATTGTTTTTTTGTTAGGTGTTCGTAAAATGGTTGTGGTATTCTTACCATAACAATACATTATATGTATTCTTGGTGTATGCTGCTTGTTCTGAATCTTCTTTTGTAGTCGATCCCGTTGTGTTACTTTACAAATTCGAAAAAATTACCTCTGAGCTGTCCTCCATTTTTGGTTTGTTGTGACATTGGAAAACGTGCCGCGACAGATGCTTTTCAGACTGCACAATGCAGTTCTGATGATGCACTATGGGCGCATAGGGGAAATAAGGCGACAAGGTAACGTGCAATGTCGGCCTCCTAATTTCACATATAGGCATGTACATGTATAGATCGTTTGGCAATTGAATACGGCATAAATTATATTATTTTAAGCATTAGAACAATATCCAAGACCAAATGATATCTCTTGAAAGGCGCAACCAGATAATTTACAATATTACGGAGCTGTGTGCTCAACCCTTTTGCCACAAATGAACGTCCCAAGTAGTCGAAGAAAGAAAATGTGATTTGGGTCTCAGCCTTGGGGACCCCACGTGGCACCGCCATGGACGAATTGCGTCAACCTTATTTTGGTTCTGCCATCCAATGAATTATGATTCTGCATAAGGCTTGCCATCTAATACGTCATCGGACATATAGCAGAGCTGGTTGCTTCGTGCCTACTGCATTATGAGGCTGTTGTTATGTCCCTTAGTCTGTCGAAGCTCGGGTAATATTCCAACCGCTGAAGCTTTTAACTAAACGGAGTGTGATGAATGAACATTAACATGAATATACGGAGATCACAGACAGCCACTTTAATTCCCATTTTCTTTCCTTCCCTGATCAACACAGATCCATGTGACAGATCAACAATGTTTTTAATTGGATCTCCAATATCTGAACTTAACAAAATCATCGTTGATAACAGTAACAGATGAATGAAATGTAGGTGCTTACACGCTTATGAAGAAGTGTGCCTTTCTACGGGATTATTGGCGTGGCCAACAAACACAGAGAGCAAATCTGATATCAAAAGCGATTAAATATAGAACAATGCCATTATGAGAGACACTCGCACATGTCGCAGCGTTGTTTTGTCTGTGTTTGACACACACCAAAGTGCGGTCAAAATGTGACAATTTTCACCGGAACCAACCACCGATATGAAACAAATTAATCCAAGAAGCCAATAGTAAGTTCTGGTAATTTTAGTAGTAACAATTACACTTATGTTTGCGTTTAATCCGGGAATTCAGTCATGAGCGATTTCCGGTACTGTATATGCAATTATGTTTTTGATTAGGCATGTGCTCGGCCGCCCATTCTAGACTACATAGCCTCTAAACCGTAAATGGGGTCTTTACGGTTAGATATTTCGCACAAATCCACAACCTCCTCCCCCACAACTTAAGTCTTAAGTTCTCCCCACAAAGTTGAGATTTTAAGATCATTTGAACCGTTGGCATAGCTAGCCACGTGTCCTATACTATAATCTTTATCGTCCCCTCCGAATGACGGGAATGCTTTTCATGATCCATTTGATCCCCATTCCAAGTGAACCATGGAGGAGAGCTGTTTTCTGTATTTAATCATTAGCTGGTATACAGATCAAACCCAGAAATTTGATAGTACCCGAATAAATCCCAGCATGTGCCACGACCCCACCGGGATTCGAACCCGGGGAATTTTTGATGGTAAATTTGTGCGCCACAGGCAAGCACCCTAACCGCTAGGCCACGCTCTCCCACTTCAGTGGTTAACCATCAATATTGATGGTCGTGGTGTACAGGTGTCAGTCTCCTATATCAAATAGAGAACCCGCTACACAAAAATCAGAACAAGCACCTTTTAAATGTCTTGTAATTCTTCTTCCTTTGAATTTGGCTATATGGCCTGAGTCCATCATCATAGGAGCATCTGGATGAAATCTGTTCTCTTCAATATATCTGACGTTGGCCGGTAATAATTCTGTGGACATCTAAAGATGAACCAAGATGTTCACAAGCCACTGTTGTTGCTTTGGTTTAACACTATTCCTTGCATCATTGTTGCCATAAATCAGCGACAGTTTGTCCGCTTTTACTCGAGCCTGGGTTCTTTCAGTTTAGCCTCTCCACAATTACGGACGTGCATGCCTCCCTTATTCCACATCTTTTTTTTTATCTACATCACAACACAAGAATGGTTGATCCTCCTTTCATTTTTCATATTTTGCCATTCTATCCATTTTGTTCACCCCAGCTGACTTTGACTTTATTGGAAGTTTGGCTGTCACTCCCGGCCGTCTTGAACTTCTCCCCAGTGGCCTGTTGGCTGTCACTCTGGCCGTCGTGACTTCTCCCCAGTGGCATATTGCTTAAATTAAAATGATGAATCAGCAAAGCACAGCAACACAGTCACCAAAAGTGTACAAATACACAAAATAAGAAGAGGTCCAAATGGCAAGACAACGTCGTGTTTACAGTCCATACAGGTGTTTTGCAAAATATCAGAACCGGTCTCGACAGTATCCCAAGGTACTCCGCTCTCATATGACATAATATAATTTTGCTAACTATGTCGTATATTAGACAGCCAAAAGACAGGGAAGACTTCATTTTCTTGGCGACCTTCAGTCCAGGCACAGCCAGTAAGACCAATAACTCAGTAACATACACAACCAGATTCTTATCACAGTGAACCCAAGCTGGTACTTTGCAATACCATGATCATATAGGGCACCGGCAAGGGTCTTGTAGATCCTCGCTGCTTTTATTCTCCTTTCTTCTTCCATCTCTGAGATGTAGATCTGCGCCGATCTTGACCAAACTTGTTCACAGGCAGCCTCATCCCCTCATCCTCACCCTGCAGTTTGCCTGCCGGCGACTGACAGGTACACATGGAGACGTGGAGTACCTCTGCAGCTACTCGGGATTACCTTCACAGGTACTCCCATACTCCCCCTACTAGCTTCCTGCACAATTTGGGAGCGATATTTGTGGTTAAACTTCTCGACTTCTACCCCAGACATCTATGGTGCCTCGTTTAGCTAATTTAGTCCCGAGTTTTATTCCTGTCGTAAACCTATATTGTCGATGGAACGGCATCATTTTTAGGGGATTTGTTGAGATTAAACTAAAATGCCTAATTCCAACGTTTGTTCAACTAAGTAGAATCTTTAACATTTTACATGAACCTTTTTCTATCGAATATTTAAAGGCTTAAACCAGAATCAATTGAATAGATTGCTTCAGTCTGAGACACGCTATCGATTCCTTTGTTTTGGAGTCAATCAAGCACAGAATAAAGTGTCATGAACATCGAGGCCGGGTAAACCTCTTAACTTGGGAGGATTGGCCACTAGATATTGTAGTCCTTAATGAGTGACCAAACTCTTAGTACCTATTATGTCTGGAATCAAATCTGAGACGGCGTCGCCGATCGCAGTGAGTGTTTGCGCCTAGCGTAGCACGCAACAAAGTACAATGACCTCTGCTGTTGGCCAATCGCGCAACGGAATTTACGGTACTAGGACGTTTTTATAGTCACGTACCGCTTGCATACGCGGTAAACGCACAACATTTTACGACGCTCTCAGATTTGATTCCAAGACATCATAGATAAAATGATTGGACCAGAATGTTATGCATTATTTAGTGAACAAGACGATCAACATACATTTTCTAAGATTCCTTAGTGACTAAAAAACTTTGGTAGGTACTAATTACTTATTCGTATCCTTTTCGTTTATGTTGAATGGTTCAGAGTTTGTTCAGTTTGGTGTTTGGAATTTATTCAGTGCATTTACCTCGCATTTTTGTTTGTGAGAAAAGGGACATAAATGGCCTAATTTGATCTGGTTTCATCACATCAAATTTCTTTGTATTGATTGGTAAGTATACAACCTCTCAGAATGAGTGGAATCGTTGACATGCCCCAAAACTCATGAACTAACAGGAATAAAAATCCTACCATAGTCACTTTGTGGTTCTCATCCCCAACAATAATTTTTTAAATGTTGTTTATAGTACTTTTCAGAGCCCAATTTTGTTCATTTTGGTTGTGTGTAAATTCTAATTTATGATTTTGTGCTTCCCCAGGTATTTTGTAAGCAACCAACTACCTGAAATTGCAGTTCAGTGCACCTTTGTTGTTTTTATTTTTTAAATCGGTGATGTTTTTTAATTTTTTTATCTTATTCACAAGACGAAGTTCGCCCACCACAACCATTTTGAAGAAAACCAATGAAACCGCCACCACCAACCATGTGAGGAACCTGTAAAACATAACGCAACAGTAAAGTAGGCCAGTAAAAGAAAGTGAACCAGTATACGCAATCATTGTGAAATAAACAACGACAAAACAACAGAAACGAAAGCCCTGTATATATTCCAGTATCATACACAAAAGCAGACGGGTGCCTTTGAATAGCAGTCGTTCATGAGTATACATAATCCATGTAAAAGTTTGTACATAAAACATAGAAGAATCCCATTGGCCTTGTGGACTCTGTATATAGCAAGTTTACAGTACAACATAAGCAAGCTGGGATGGCATGTGCACCATGGAGGGTATCCCACAAACCATTGCTTCACTAGCAGCTAGTAATGCTCTTCCTCTTGTGACATGTAACTCAAAGCAAACAATAGAAAGGTAACCATGCTTTCCAATAAACATTCTTTTAGCAGAGAGAAGACATATCTATCATTTTTGAAGCTGTTTTTGTATAACTTTGTGAACTTGAACTTTTGAAACAATGTCATCGGTCAAGGTAGCAGTACGGGTCCGTCCGTTTAACTCGCGGGAGAAGGCCAGGAGCGCTTCATGTATTATACACATGAAAGGAAACCCACTGGAAGTATAGATTCAGAGTTAAGTGTCTAAGTCTTTCTGTGTCAATCCCCTTTACCATCTAATAGTCATATAAGGTACTCCTCCTTGATCGCTCCCTTGCCAACAAGCTGTACACTTGACAGGGGGAACTAACTTGAGTTATTGTTGCAATGGTAACCAAGACCTTTTTTTAAGACAGAGGAGTATTTCATGATCCACACCACCGGCGGATCCAGACTTCGGGTTTTTGAGGTGGACCCCGGGGGGGGGGGGGGGGGGGGGGGGGGAGGGGGGCTGAATGGGCTGACCTCCAATAGCCAAAAATAGGATATTTTGCATTTTTTGGCATGAACCCCCAGGGAGGGGGCATCCCGAATTCCCCCCCCAAGATACACCACTGCACACCCTCATCCCTCTGACTTTCCAAACAAGTTGCGATTTTTGTATAATCATCTACACCTCTGCCCTTCCTATTGTATGTTTGCCTAATGTGATGTGCGAGTTCACTTCGCACTCTGCAATTTTGTATTTTCTATAGATCTGAAACAGACAGAAATTACTGCACACTCGTCAGTGGGACTGGGGAGGACCAACCATTGGCTAATACATAAAAATGCAAATCAGAATCAACCGAAATTTGAGAATAAGCTTGTCCTCAGGTACCGTGAACCCTAAACAAATTGTGTGAGAATCACAACAAATGCCCTTAAATGTGAGAGGTTAAAATGTGCTAAAATGTCAAAAAATGTTACTAAAACATGCAGTGTAATTTGTTATGTGGGTACAATGCAATAAACCTACAGAAAGCACATTCTAATTACATAGCTCTTTTTGCACTGGTAATTATTTGGCATTGTTATTTTAAAGTTTACAGGTTCACAGGGGTAAAAAATAGGCAAATATATTTACTTATAGTATTCAGTGCCTAGACCCGCCTAAGTACCCTTTCATGCCCTTCGGTGAGAAATCCCTCAGTGACCCAGCTTGCTTTCTGTCCTTTCTGATAGAAACCTCTACGAACCCAGGAACCTATCAGGTTGCTTTGGTAACCATATAGTAAAAGCCAGGAACATAAATATGCAGTGCATTTCTGTACCCCTCGGTAAGAAACCCCTCAAAACCCCAATGGCTTTCCATGCTTTGGTAATTTAAGCTCAGGGAGATGGAAGCTGGCTTCGCAGTTACTTAAAAGGACGGGTCAGGGTTACTGTTAAGGCGAAGTCATTGCGTCCATGCCGCACTTTTTAAAAGTCGGACGCACTATTCTGACTCCTCAACAGGCCCTCGCCGTCTGGACGCGCAGAATTTCAAAGTACATTCACATTTAATACATGCTTTCACTTCTATCGGGCTCAGTATTTTACTTCAAGTTAAAAAAAAAAAAATGTGATTGTTCTCCCCTCGGGTTTAACAATACTGACAATGCACTGAGCGGACATCCTCCACAAATGCAACAGGTTGTGATTGACATAAATTCGGGGAAACCACCAGAGAGACCCCGTTTCCATGGTTTCAGTGCCGGCTTCCTCCATAAGAGATCGATGTAATGTAAACAGAGTGGCAAAAATCAAAAACATTTATAATGACAAGTTTCATTTCAAAACTCTGTCAAGATCATTAATGATAAAACTAATAAATAACACCAAGTGCAAACAAACATCAAGTAAAAAATTAAAAAAGTTAAAAAACTTAAAAAAAGCAAAAAATAAAAAAAATCTTCATAATAAATTCAGAGCAAGGACTTAAAATTTGGAAGAACAATTTACTAAGAAAAAACAACTAAACAAAGTGCGTTGAAATCCCTGCCCAGCCAAAAAACGGGGGGTGGAAAAAAAAAAAAAACCCCCCCCCCCCTGATGGGGAAATCCCCTCGTTGGGAAAAATGGCATAAACGGTAATTGTGGATTCTGTTCGGAAGTATACTTTGAATCATGGAGGTAGAAAATGTCCATGGTTGCACAGTGGACTGGTTTAATCGGAGGATACATGTCGACAGTTATCGTTCACTCAGCCCTAAATAAAACATCAGCCGCCCAAGTCTTTATTCCGTCCACTAACGCAAAATTCAAAGGGAACATTGTGTTTGTTTGGGTGTGGATTTCACGCCCATTGACCCCATTCGGTGTGCATTGCTTTGTGTTTGCGCCGACTAGGCGTTAGATATGGACGAACGGGGGTGTTGTAAGCTTCTTTAAATGTGCACAGGTACAGTGCTCTACACCGCTCTCTATCAGGCCGGTTTTAGCTTGCCGAAGCATTTGTCTACTTTTAAGTTACCAGATCTTTGTGTACTTTCGACTGCATTTTACTTAGAACTAGGCATATTTTCATTTAATCATGTGGATTGACAAATAGTTAAATGTTTTTCATCCTGAGAATTAATGAGAAAAGTCCATTAATGTATGGATGACCGATTAAAAGCGTTGTATCGATGACGATTTGTAATTGAAATTGACCCAAGACGTCAGTGTCAACATTGCCAAGTAAGTAAAGGGGTATGGGAAGGCACTACATAGGAACTTGTGTTTAGTTGTAGTAGGTAAAGTAAATACAACTTTTGTTTAGCACTGGAAAAGACCGTTGAAACCTGTTTTGGGTTCTTCGCAAATTGTTCAGGCGGAACTAGGTGTGAATTGGGTTCGCGGCAAATTCAGGAACCAGCAGATTGACTTCTGGACATGAAAATATGATCCGAACGAAAAAATCGAGGCTGGACGCAAATTTTTTGCTAGCGTGAAAACTTGTGCGTCCATTTGGACGCGATTTTCAGAGCTTAACGGTAACCCTGGGGACGGGTGCCTTTGAAGCTGCTCAGTGACATAGTCCCAAAGCACACTTACACTTAAGACATTTAGCACATTTTTTTAAGAGTGCCCCCAATTAAAAAAAAAACAATTGAGCTTTTCACGGTTGCATTGGTAATGGCTAGTAAATTATATACTATATGAATGTTAAGCTCGAAAATGTCTGTGTATCACAAAGAAGGAATTTGTAATTAGAATAATTATTATAGGGGATCTCCGATAAATAATTCAAACGGCTGCTGGAAACGATTTCCAATGTGAACTAGCCGGTAATAGCGCAATGTACGTGTCTATTGCTCATCCATTAGTTGTTTATTGGTTCAGGCAAGTCAAGTAGAGGTTATTTTCTCGAGGTGGCACGATTTCATCATGGACGGACATAGCGTAGCATTTCCAGTCTCTGCCGTTAAAGTCCAATCTGGGATCCCCAATTCTAATTATAATCAATCGCGTGATACGTTCGTCACCTGGAGTTTTGGACCTATTCCATAAGTAGGAGAGAGGTCAACTAGCTTCTACGGGAATGAATGAAAGAATTTCAATGCACGTGCAGCACTCCGGTCTTATAACTCACTCACCTGCCACAATTCCCAATTTCAGTAATGTATGGAAACCACAATAGTGTAGTTCAAGCCTTTAACATTGCTCTCCAAATAACATGATTAACATCGAAGTCCCTGCACCTCATTGAATTTTTTTTCACCTCTGCAAGAATGGTTAGGGGTCACATAGTGAGATGAATCGAGTAACCAAATCACTTATTTATGATACACCGCATTTTTGTGTCGCTGAACCGGAATGTTCTGGGGCACATACTATACTAGTCCAAAAATTTTTGTGTGTCTGTCCCCCCATGGTATCATTATAAATTTGGGTTTTTGGGTCATTTGCAAAGAAGAAATCCTGTCCCTTTTTCGACCTGCCACCCCGCACCTTTCATAGCACTGCCTTCTCTACGTCTGTTACTTCATCTTCTCCTTACGGAGTGGCGGCGGGCGGCTAGGGAGGGGGGAGGCTCGGGAGGCGCGGCCATGGGTATTGTGGACCTTTGGCCTTTTTAACCTCAATTTCTGTAAACTAAATTTTGTTCTTCTGATCCCCCTAGTTGGTGGTCGTTCCGGCTCCACGCTCTTTCGTCCTTGCTCCTGTTAACTTACCCGGTGTGTTCCCGCTATCTTTGGGCCCCTCCCCCGATTTGTCCCGGCCGTAGTATCGATTTTGATATCAGATGAAAGGCCGTATTTTTCTCATTGTCCGGCCTGAAATTTTGAGGCCCTCAAATCCATTTCATTCCAAGATATAAAAAAAACGCCCGTTTTAGTGGTTAACCATATATTAACAGAGTATTGAATAGGGCTTTGCAACATGCCATTAGGCGTCTTACATCAAAAACCGCAAGTTTGTTTCCCACGGACTTGATGGGGGTATGTGAGGTGCCAAGCTCTATATCAAGTAGAAACACACTACACATTAAATCGTGAACAAGCACCTTTAAAAAGGGACTTGTTTAATTCCCTAATGATTGACTGAACATACGATGCGGAGCAAATTAAAAAAAAAGAGGGGAAGGAATCTCAGATTTTCTTTACAAAAGTAACTTTCAGGATTTATTATGATAAATATGCATTGGAGATCATCACTCTCAGCCTATGTTGGAATGCATTAAGTATGTTTTATGGACACTTATCATGATTTGTAGGTTATATCCAGTACAGCTACCATGACAAGAAAACCATAAAATTAAAACAGTGTTTCAATACTAGGGTTATGCATTACCATGCAGCTATTCAAATGTTTTGTAGTACTCAAAAATAATAAAAAGAACACGTATTCATCATATTAAAGAAAATGTCATGAAGTTTTTGAGTAAACTGCTAATTAGGACTATTCTCTACAAATTCAATGTAATACTTGTGTCAACAACAACACGGTACATATACAGGCAAACACCCGGTATATGAGTTTTAGGAGAAAGATACAATTTTGTTAGATCTGATGTTATCATCGAGGTATGCAACAATTAAATCTGATTACACAGGAGGGGCCTAATTTTTGGAAAATATTTCAATCACTAAGGAGGGACATGTAGGGCATGGGTAGAGATATGGCTACTCACCTGATGATGACATAATATTTGTAACACAATGTAACACCCTGTAATAGGAATTCATCTTGACAGGTATTTTGCAAGTTGTTATGTAGGAGGTCATTTTAAATTCCAATCAAAAAATATTATTTTAAAATGATAAATTTGTTTAGTTCTGGTTACTTGTTCAAATAATCGACTAAACCACTGATGAATTGCTTTGGAGCACCCTGTATGAATGGCAATGTGAATTTTGTTCAAATTGTGAATTATCATATCTTGATTATGGTGCTTAGTTTAACTAAAGGTGATTCAGGGAGGTTTAAACAACTGGAATGACAAGTGATTACACAGGAATGCCTATAAATTTTAATCAAAATTTATCACCTGTATATGTAATCAGGCAGCACCTATTATTACTGTGTAATACACAATCTTACAATCTTGGAGATATTAATGAGTACTTCCAATACATATAAGTCACGTAAAACCTTTTGCTCATCTTTAGAAAGTGGAGGCAGTGAAGTAGTTAATAATTTGTATTGTTTTCTTTGGGTAATCACCATGTTTATTGGAACACACCCTGTACTAATGGACCTGAAACAACGTCTAAATTATTCTTAGTCCATACCCTTTCAGAATATATACTTTTCCCCACCTGCTATGTACAGTTTTTAAGCTATGACTCTTGAAAGTGAAAATGCCATAGTTTTTGCTAATTTTGCATGTGTAACAATTTTTGCCCCCCATAATGACAACACGACCATTAAGCATAAAAGATGGATAATTGTTGTTGTGCCTATATCGTGTCATATTGGATGGGCAGTCCAATATTTTGAGTAGTGGATACTTACTGCGCCACTACGATAAAAATATTGGCCTGCCCGTCCAATATGACACAATATTATAGGCACAACAACATATCCTATCTTTATTCTCATTCTTATGTGATTTTCATAGTTTTATATTGCCAAAAATATTCTGATTTAATTATGTAACGACCAAAGGAACCCATGGTAAAAAATGGACCAGCCCGTACTAAGCTTAGGCACCGGAGTTTTGCGTGATTTAAACCCCAAAATGCGGGCGGCCTGTATTTTAAATGACTCGAAAAATGCGCGATTTGTTAAGTCAAAAAAAATCGCTAAAATATGCGTTCCTTATGTTTGCCCTACTAGTCAACCCAGGAACACCAAAAAGTTCTTTGCAAAAACAATGCTCAACTTCCAAAGCTGACACCTATTCCTACTTTTTTTTCGGCTGAAATTCCAGAGGCACATCATTCTCACCGTTTATTTTTCCCTGCTTAAGTCCGAATAAAATATTTGATCGATGAGGATAGGGCCGCTGCCGCGGCTGAGGCTTTGAAATACATCCCGGACATGTACTTCGCAGTGGGCATGGGAATCCCCGGCCCCGGCTCGGATGATTGTCGCGCGTGACAGGTTTTCCACTCTTGCCCCTAAATGTGTGGGAAGTTGTTGTGTCCTCTCTTTTCCGCATCCCTACTCGATTCCCGTCCCGTGAAAATACCTTCCTACCGCGTGGCCAAGCCGAATTTGTTTAATTCCAAAGGAGATTATTATCCCATGGATAAACCAAATATGAACAAAGACCCGATCCGCGCGTTGATAGCTTTGATAGCATGCATCAATATTATTGTTTGAATGCAACGAAGCGCAACCATATCATGACGCTCACATGGAAAATAGGTCGGGTCATCTGTGTTCAACTAATCAAGGTTAGAGGTTAGGGTTCTACGCTAGATGTATTATACATTTGTACTATATTTTGCACTTAATTGAAGCTTTGTGGTCTCAATTTTTCGGCCGAACGTTTTGCATAATAAGATTTATATCAGTTTTGTTTGTGTTTGTTTATTTATTGGCAAATTAACATTAAAAAGGGTTTTTTTACAACTCGGTGGAAAATTCCGATGGAACCAACAAAATCGTGATAGACCCAAAAATGCGCCGATTTTTGCGCGTTGCGCTATCGCGCAAAACTCCCGTGCCTGTACTAGCTGCATGGCACTGTGTAACCGTTTACACGCGCGCGTAACCCTTGCGTGTGACCGGACCAACTCCTAATATCGTCTCATATTCCCATGGGCAACAACCAATGATATGCGTGTTTGCATACTAAAAACCGCTCACTGAATAGAATTGATTTACTTCTAGATATTGCCGCCTGTTCACTAAAAGACAAACAATTTGAGCAAATAATGTTCCTAAGAAGAAGACAGAAATCCTTTTGAGTGTTGGTAAATTAAACTAGTCAATGACCGGTGATAATGAATTTTTGTGAGAAACATTGTGAAAAGAAAATATGACTCTTGTTGGTCGCTGAGACAGGTGATTTTGTGAATCTCTCAAAAATATATTTTTAAAAATTTTTATTAGTAAATGTATGTCAAATTCTCATATTCCGAACAACTAGCATTTGGTATTTTAACCTTACACATGTACTAATACAACATTTGAGCTACAGGTTTTTTTGTATGTGGGCAATAAGAAATCTACAAAAAATGGATCACAATTCTGAGGGGTCCTGGGTTTCTTTTAAAATCTTAATCGGCATTTCCTAAAGAGTCCACCCACCACTTACTTCCCTCTTCAATAAAGACTAAATGCATGTAGTGAGATTTTTTTTTGCTAATCCACCATTGTGTATGTCAAGATTGAATTCTAATTCCTGTAAGGTTAATAAATTTTTGAATTACAAAATGTAGCCAAGCCATGTCAACTGGGTAGCCAGCTCACACTTTTGAACATCTATCATGCTTTGAGTGGGTCCCGATACGCGAAAGGTCGATCCTAACGCATGCTAATTGAAATGATTGCAGCCAATATTTATTGGTCTCTCCGCTATTAGTTTTAAATATTGGGCTCGCGTATGCTCTCGCCCAATATTTTGCAACTCGTAGCTCGACCAATAATTTGGTCTGATCAATCCAATTTTATACAGTGTGAACCTTGTCAAAAAAGCAGCCCTTATATCGCAATTATCCCACAAATTTTGGGCCAATTTTGACCTTTTTGGCCATTATATCAGGTATGGTGTTAACCATTGTAGCAATAACAGCACATTTTTTGAAGAGCAACCCCCCTTTTCAAAATTGATATTATTGCACATTTTGTTGTTTTGTTTGCACAGTCCTTAGGAAACTCACAGATTTAAATGAGGAAACACCTGCGAACGAGAATGCTAATGCTCAAAAATGCGTATTTATCATAACGAAGCTATTTGTAATTTAGACATTGGGATCACAGATTGTACTTAAATGGCAGCGCTGGAAATGCTAAGTTTATGTCCTCCATGATGAAATAGTGCCACCCCTCAAGAAACTGAACCTCTAAGTTGAACTTGCCGAACCATAAGCACTAATGGGATGAGCGTAGACCCATACATGGCGCTCTTTCCCGGCTATTTTTTATTGGAAGGTCGTTTCCAGCCGCGTTGAATTTCGGAGATCTTCGATATTATTATTCTAATTACAAATGCCTTCATTTGCGACACATAGACGACATTTAGAGCTTAAAGGGATTTATTGGCATAAATCTATCGGCACATATATAATGAGATAGTCCTAAATAAGACATACTAGATGGTTGTCATGGTCATTGGAGTATTCCTTGCGAAATCCATATTATTCCGACAAATATCACGACTGACCCGCAATCATGGAACTTGCCATTTTTATTCCCTGTGCTATAATTACAACGCCGCACGCATGCCGAAACAGAATCCAGCGTGATATATTATTGCTGGCTTCTGTTTTCGGTAATTGCGTGCGTGTTGTAAGACTATACACAGGGATGAAAAGTGGCAGCTTCCATGATTTGCGGTAACAGTCGTGATATTTGTCGGAATAATGCTGGATTTTTTTTCGCAAGGAATACTCAATGGACCATGACAACCACTGGTACTTCGTATTTAGTGGATATTCGATTATATATGTGCCGATAGGGATTTAATGCCATAATCCCTTTAACCATTCCACACATGTATAGTTTTACTAGCCAGTTTTTACCAATGCACCGTGTAAAAATCTCAAAATTTTTTTGAAAAATTGAGGGCGCTCTTAAAAAAAAGGTCTATTATTGCTTTAAACCCCTAAATGGAGAGTAGGTGATTTTTTGTCACAAAGTCCCTACTGACATTGTCACTTGTCTATAGCAATATAAAAGATTCTTGTTGTAATCACCAAAACATAGGAGACCACTAAAAAGTACATGAACTGGCTACAACCCTTTAAAAAAAGAAAAATCATGTAACCAATTCAATATTTCTAACCATTATGACCATGACAAATGTACAATAATATGTCCAAAAACACTAATATTTCTCCAATCCCAAACTAAAAACTAATATTCATTCCTTTGCCCACTCACCCATCAATGAGAGAATTGAGATAATTTTTTGTAAAGTACTTCCCAAAGTTTATACAGGCGCTTTTCCCTTGGTGCTAGAAATACATAGTACTCCAAAATTATGGAATGTTTTTAAAATAAAGAACAACTGGAAAGAATTTTGTATTTTGCTACCACTCTACTATGAATTTGGCAGCCTCAACAGAAGAAACTGCTGTTGAAGGATGTGGTGGCAGAATACAAATGCATCCCGAATAAACTTAAGAAATCAACTAGCCCTTGAAATGTGGAAAAAGATGTACACTATGATTATTCTTTATATGAACTCAAGTTTTCAATGAATTTGTTTGAATCTGATTTTATGATTTTCCTGCAGGGAGAGCATAATAGCTGACAATCCTACCCTAACCAAGATTAACGCAAATCATTGGGAACCGATTTAGAAATAACTCAAAAACAGGATGGCACTGCTATTGGTCAGCTGTTGCTTGAGTATCTCCTGTGTAGTTCCCTCTAGAAAAGGTCGCATACATTTGAAGTGCATCTTCAACCTGTCAGTCGAGTCCGCTGGTGCAGCCCAGCTAGAAGCACCGTTTGTTCCGAGGTGGAGGAGAGTTTTCCAAAGTGGACAGAATTCTAATGTGGATTTGAGTGGGAGGCTTTGGAAGTAAATATAACTGCTTGGTTGTCGCTGATATTGAATGTCAATCCGAACTTAAGAAAATGTGCTAGTGACAGAACGATTTTTTGTGAACTAGAGGGTAAATGCGGGGAAAAGACTAGCAGCAAGGGGTGCATTGGCTTTGTAAAGTGACTTTCCTGTAATTATGATCTCATGCAACAGAGTAAAACAGTTAAACTGTTTTGTGTATTCTGGACTTGTTGTACTCTTGTTTTTAGCTAATTAGAAAGCGATATCATAGACAAATATTCACTTGTTAATGAGTACATACTACTTAGTCCCCAGTGCCGTAACCACACGATCCTTCGGGGGTTGGGGGTGGGGGGTGGTGTGGTGGGGGGGTTGTAAGGAGTTTTCCCTTCCCTTCCCGATTTCCTGTACCAGCTTTGGGGGATGATCAATGTGCGAGTCATCTTTCTGTCGAACCTGTGCGTTGGGGTCAGGACCTCTCCCCGAAGGGCACCGTATTCAAAAGCCCTTACACTTAAGTGTAAAATAAAGACACTTAACTTAAGGAGTTCCCGTCATTAAGGAAACACTAGGAAATCCTCACTATTGCTTTTTTTTTTGCTCTGGTACAGTGCAATATTTTGACCATTAAGTATCGTCTGCTTCTACTTGAAACCATTTTTATAGCAAAAAATACTTCTTCATAAATTTTAATCTTATTCTAGCACAATTTAAGTTTTTACCTGTGTTTGGAAGCAACTCAACTTATAAATTAGTTTTAGAAAACTTGTGTCATTTTAGGGGTAACTTTAAGGGACCTAAGAGTCCCTTAAAAGTTGCTCTTAAAATACTGGAGTGTTAATGATTCACTTACAAGTTAGGTGAAATCCTCAAAATTTTTCCCATATTTAAGGGAATCTCTTAGCAAAGTTGCAATTAAAGCAATAATGGCACAGTTTTGAAGAGCGCCCCCCCAATTTCAAAAGTTGTATTTTGACAGTTTACTGAGTATTGTCTAGGGAAAACTATACCTGACGAACGAGATGCTAAGAAATGCGTATTTATCTAAAAATAAGTGATTTTGTAATTAGAATTGGGAATTGGGATCCCAGATTGAACTTAACGCAGAACTGGAAATGCCTACGTTTATGTCCGTCCATGATGAAAATAGTGCCACATCGGAGAAGATATCCTCTAGCTTGACTTGCCGGAACCAATATAACAACTAATGGGGATGCGTAGACACGTACATGGCGCGATTTCCCTGGGCTATTCATTGGAAGATGTTTCCAGTCAGCCGTTGAATTATTATCGGGATCCCAATAATAATTACTTCTAATACAAAATTCCTTCGTGTGTGGACCACACAGACAGTTTCCAAGTTAACCATGCACAGGTATAGTGTACGACCAGTACCAAGGAAACCGTGCTAAAAATCTCAAATTTTTTGAAAAAATTGGGGGCGCTCTTCAAAAAAATGTGCTAATATTGCTTTAAGTGTGCTTTATGAATACGGCCCCAGTCTTTTTTCCCCTTTCTTCTCTCTTTACCACTTTCTTTTCTCTTTTTCTCTTCTTCTTCCCGGGGGATCCTCGGAGTTACAGGTTTACGTGGCGTGGGGTGGTTGTGGGATGTACGTGGATGTACCACACTTGATATGTCAATGATAAGATAACATACCAAAACTTCATTTGTGTGAACAGTAATTCTGATTATCATCTTCAAACATAGGTAGAATTGACAGATATTTACATGTAGTTAATAGTAATCGGTAAAAAAAGGATGAAAAATGAGTGATTTTTATCTCATCCCCCGTGTCTTTATCTCATTAAAATTTGGTCAAGTCTCCACAATTTTGTGACTGTCATTAAAAAAAAAATGAGTGAAAATTAGATTTTACCACATTTATGGAACCCATGCCACACCCTACTTTTGCATTTTACTTTGGTTTCTCTGCTAAGGTGTATAAAAGGGTTTCAATGTAGCCTCATAAGAAATTAGCACTGCTATAGGCCTACATATTTTTCCTTATTGGGAACATTTAGTTATCTATGTTGGATTAAGAAGAATAGAGCAGTTGAGTGGGAGAGAATAATTGACGAATGTTGCCACATAGGACATGTACATAGGTAGCTTAGAATTTAATGATTCACACAGCTGCACAGGTAATGGAAGATTTCCAAAGTCATTATTGGTCTCTCTATAAATGTAGGTTACAGCTCATTGCAATTGTTTAGGCATGAGAGACGCTCATGTCGTGCTATTAATATAACTAGCTGTAATCATGATAATGCAGTACATGTACATGTTTGTACAACACATGTACTGCACATGCACACTGCAGTTTGGCATATCATTTATGCAGGTGGATGATTGTTTTTTCTCCCCTACCCCACCCCAACCCCAACTGCCAATACCATATTTCCCTTTGTATCAATTGTTCAAAGATTCACGGGGGGAATTAGCACTAATTTGTGGTAAATTGCTCAACATATTCTTAGTTGGCAATTTGGACGTTGACAAGGAATTTTTAAAGGGGCGGCATTAGATTACAACATATGGCGACCAGATAAGAAAGGACGATGGTGATGAGATGATTTTGGGAAAGCCAGAGTTCTGAGAGTTTTGTAATGCTATTATAAAATTACAGGACACTGAAAATTATGAGCGTAATTTTTGGAGAGGTTTTATTTTAAATTTGGGGTCAAATCTGAGATGGGGAGGGGGCAATACTCCTTCTAGAAAAAGGGACTGTGTGAGCTGGGCAGGGGAAGTCATGGTAGATTGAGGATGGGTGGACCCATCAAAAACCCCAACATTTGCTCTGGTGGAACAACTTGGTTTCCCATAAAAACATTAAATTTAAAAGAATTTCAGAGATAATTCAAGTGGTTAAAAATATGTGGAAATTGTATTATATTAGGCTTATACACTCAAGAAACATGTGTTTTATGCATTTTTAAAAATACTTATATGTAGGAAAAAAATAACTAAAGGAAAAAATAACCAAATATTTAAAAAATGGAAGTATTTTGAGAAATTTGTCTTACGCAAGATAACATGCAGTAATGGTGCTCAAAATGTATGCTAAACAGCTGATGTGCGTACCACACCAAAAGATTAAAAAAATGATTTAATAAATGTGTGTGTGCTTTGCAGTTCAAAAACTATTACAGGTCAGGTGGGACAATATCATGCTTCAGAAATTGGTGGTATCTTGCATGGAAAAGCTTTTTTTTACCTCAAGTCAGCATATTTTTATACACACCCATAAATTGCAGTATCTTTAATACACGGCATTCCAAGTCGACCACTGCAGGTTTGTTGTATAATCCATGGACAGTAACAAAAAAATACCATATGTTGATTGTTCTGATGTTTTCGCCATGTCTGTATTAACAAATCTGGTGTCCTTTTTAAAGGTGGGGTAGTGGCCCGATTTAAGGATGAAGTTTTCATCTTAATCGATTGGCATTCACTCCAGAACCCCTGATCTGTAAAGTTTTGCGCCGATTTTTCAATCTGTTTTGATGCAAGAGACTAAAAAAATGTGATTTTGTAAGCCCCATAGAATACTGTGTAAAATTAATATTGGCTACCAAATTGGGCACTGATTTTTTCACCCCATAACTTCAAACAAAATATCCTTGGCCTCTAAGGATTTCACACGGTAATGAGAAAAATAGTAGCTTTCTTCTGCTACCAAAAAATGACCACTTCAGTAAAATCTGGGGATTCTGGGGACGGAGGCTATTAGCGATCAGGCCTTGGACCTTTAAACAAGTGTTTCCCCACTGAATGTGTACCCCTGTGGGCACTGTAATACCAGTTCCCCAAATCTTATGCACCCAAACCCGCAAGAATAATCTTTCCAGGATTCTGTAACGAGAACATGGGAGATTTCCCGGCAGAAGCGCCCCCAATTTTTCTCGAACCCTGGTTTTTACATATTGGGAATGCTTACCAAGGTATGGAGACACACCTTGAAGTGACTAAGCGGCATACGCCTTCTTCTATGTAATAAGATGATGTTTAGTAGTTTTGTCATGCACGACAGAAAGTTCACAAGCATGGTTTTCTATGGGGACTGATACGCTAGCGGGCAAGTTCACCACAAGGTTTGCGTGGTTTTCTTTTGCACCTGTTTGTCTAATAAACCTTCGCACTGTCCGGTAGGTGGTTTACAACCGATCTAGTGAAAATTGAGAGAAAATTTGTATCCTAAAAAAATCTCCTCCTGTCACTTTTTAAACACTGCTAACAGGTCAATTGTAGGGACTATTTTGATGTTGATCCCTGAATATTACCTACAGTGGCGGCACCAGGGGGGGCATGGGGGGGCATTTGCCCCCCCCAAATTTGTTTCTTGCCCCCCAATTTGCCCCCCAAAAAGTTGTTAAAAAAAAAATGAAGGATTTCGGGCAAAATTTCTGTGATTTTGGGGCCAAAATCAGCGATTTTGGGCCAAAATTGGTGAAAAATGTCCAAATTTTCCATATTTTGGCCCCCCCAGATTGCCACTTTTGGCCCCCCCCCCCAGATTTCACTTGTGCCCCCCCCCCGCCCGGTTTTGCCCCCCCCAAACTTCTTCCCTAGAGTTAAAAGTGTTATGTTTGATCAGACATATCAGACAAGTAAATACACATGTATTCATAAGGCTGCCATTTTACTGAATTGTCGGCAGGATAATTCTTGTTGCCAAACTGTAATCGGGTGGAAGCAGGACAAACTACGTATAAATTTTATTCTGTAGGTATGTCCAAAAAGTAAAATTGTGATTCAGAATTAAACATAATTTTACACAAAAAAAATAAAAATATTTGTTTTGTAACAAACCTACATCCCAAGCTTCTCTTAGGAGGAAATAAATCCCAATTAATCTTTTTACTTATTGATTGACCAGTTTAGGGCCATTCTTCAGGATGGTCCATACACATACCACAAAACTTTATTTGCCTCCCATGACAAAACCAACCATCTAGAGAAAGTGAAACATTTTGGTTAGTTTTTGTCCAAACCTCACCAAAAATAATGTTTCCTCCTCTTTCGCTAGATTGGTTGTTTGGTCATGGGAGAAAGAAAGTTTGGTCCACATGTGTGCCTTCCTCCCGAAGAATGACCCTTTAGTGTTTTAATTCTATCTCCACAACCAACTGTTAATTAACCAGTCCCTGATTAATGATCATGAGAGATGGAAGGTGGCTGATTAGTTGAAGCCATGCATAACCATAATTTGTAAAAGCCATTAAAAAACACTGACCTTTGACTGTCTTGTTTCTACTAATTTTAAATGCATTTTACACATTGAATCCGAATATGGTCATAAATTGCATAATCCTGAAATATTTGGAAGAGGAAAATATTTCCCCTCCAAATTTAGATATTTCCCCTCCTAATTTTCAATTTTTCCCCTCCTAATTTAAATATTTCGTTCCCCCTCCTACTTTAAATATTTCCCCTCCTAATTTAATATTTCCCCTCATCATTTTAAATATTTCCCCTTCATAATTTAATATTCCCATTCCACCTTTACATTTTAAATATTTCCCCTCCTACTTTTCATATTTCTCCTCTTCTCGCATTTAAATATTCCCCTCCTAATTTAAATATTCCCCCTCCTAATATAAATATTTCCCCTCCTAATTTAAATATTTCCCCTTCCTAAATTTAAATATTTCCCCTTCCTAATTTAAATATTCCCCTCCCTCAAATTTCAATATTTCCCCTCCTAATTTAAACATTTCCCCCCTCCTAATTTATTTCCTCTCCCTCCTAATTAAATATTCCCCACCTAATTTAAATATTTCCCCCCGTCCTAATTTAAATATTCCCCTCCTAATTAAATGTTTTCCCTTCTAATTTGATTTATTTTTCCCCCTCCTATTTAAATATTTCTCCCCCTCCTAATTTTTGTAAATATTTCTCCCTCCTAATTAAATATTTCCCCCCTATATAAATATTTCTCCCTCCTATATAAATATTTCTCCCTCCTAATTAAATATTTCCCCTCTCCTAATTTAATATTTCTCCCTCCTACTTTAAATATTTCCCCTCCAAATTAAAAATATTTCTTCTCCTCCTAATTTAAATATTTCCTCCCCATCCTAATTGAAAATTATACCCTCTCCTAATTTAATTTTCCTTCCCCATCTTAATTGAAATATTTTCTTTTTTTTTTTTTTTTTTTTTTTTTTTTAATTTCAATATTTCCCCTCCAATTTAAATATTTCCCTCCTAATTTGTATATTTTCCCCCCTAATTTTAAGGGCAACATTCATGTCAAGCTCTGTCTCATATAATTTAATTTTAAATTCTTTTAGGTGGACAAACCAAACATCTGTTGAAGATATTTTAGTGATAATCTTTGTCAGTGCTTCCTACACAAGTAATAACATGTAAAACAAAAAGTTCGCATGTTGGAAGGATTAAGTTCATCGCTGATTTTCTAAGCGTGTGTGGGGTATTATTTCAACAGGTTCCAAATTTCATGGAAATCACAAGGCTCTCATTACTACGTGGCTTGTCCTTTTGCTCGGCAGGCTACTATCCCTTCCAGTGTAATTGGCGAATTATCTAGAGCTCTTATTTAGTGTTTGCTGGGAATGTGGTTTGGGAATTGCGGTGATGGCAGTACGAATCTGATTTGAATGCGCTTGGAAGCAGCTTTATTGAGTTCGCAACAGGTTTTAACTATATCCTGCTTTTGTGGGTTTACCCGACAGCAGTCCTACATTAGCCTCCCGTTTAGTTTATAAATTTTCAATCAATAATTGGGCTTTTTTTCCTTCAAGTTAAAATTAAGTTAAGAAAATTCCAATTTCTGTCCAAGAATCTTCTGTTACAGTCTTTTTTTTCAGCGTGGTATACAATTCAATTGTTTAATGTTAGTATGAAGGAGGGCTACCCACACACCAATACAATTTTTGAATATTTCCATACCATAATAGTTTTTTTTCCAAGGCTCCTTGTGTGACCCCCTTTTCCTTATGAGCCCGCGAGCCCTTTTGGGTTCCCGAGTTGGTGTTGAGACCCCTCCCAGGTTGGGAAAACTGATGTAAGCTCACCTAGTAGAATTGGGCCTGCCCCTTTTGTCCTGTTGCTCACTGAGTGAATTATTTTGCCACAAAATAGTGGTATGAAAACCCAATAATCCAAGGTACCCGCCACAAGAAAAGGAATCTTCTCTATTCTGGTGCCTGAACTCTGCTGGCTTATCAATATTCGGTTAGATTACATTAAGGTAATACATTGTACTCTGAGTTGACATGGATATGCAAACTTTAATCTTCCCAAAAACTGCCAGTGGCAGGGGCATAACAACAAAAAAAAAAAAAACAAAAAAAAAAAAAAAAACTTGTCAGACAATTTTTAAGGGGAAAAAGTGGAAAGCCACCCCACAATTTACAAGTCTGAATCAGAGATTTTGAATTAATTATTTTTGTGCAATAATGAAAAAGAGCTAGAAGTAAAGATAGTAACCTAAAATGCCACAATCGAAATTTGAGATGAATTGGATTTTTCGTTTTGTGCAGTAAAAGCATTTTGTGTAGTATTACGTCCATAGGATATTGGTGTATAACAAAAATTCCGGATCCGGAATTTTATACAAAGGTGTGATTTTCTTATGAAGGAATTCGATTAAGATTAGCAATTTCACACAGTGATTAGTATATGGACAAGCATTATGTACATGCAAAAAACACAATTTTTTTGGAAATTGAGGGCGCCCTCCTCAGGAAATCTCTGAGGCGGCATTTAAGTGTGCCAAGAATTGATATGGACCCAAAGACCAACATTGAAGAGCAGCACCGCAATGAGAGAAAAAAGCCATGAGACAATGTATTAAACTTTCAAGTATATTTGTGAGGAAATTTGAATGTACCACCTTAATTTTCCTGAACAAAGAATATGAATCAAATATTTACAGGGTAAGCCCCGACCTGCTTTTCTGAGCAACGTTCAAACATTTATCCGGGGTATGAAATTTTCACTCTCTCTATGCCAATAACTGACACGCCCAGTATCTTTTTTTCTTCTTAAAATGGTAATATACTTATCAGATGTTTATTTTCTCTCAATTTTGTATCCAAGTCATGGACATATGCAAGCCGATCATGCCTCAGCATAGCAACAGTTGAACAAAAAATCTAGTTTTAAATCAACCATCACAGGACACTTTCACATGATCCAAAAACAGGTGCGTATGTGAGTGCGTACACCGCAGCACACGCGTTAGCAATGGTAAACCCGCGAAGGAAGAAAATAAATGGACAGATTAACCTACTTTAGTTTAAAAGGGACACTAACTTTTTCATTATAGAAAAATTTACTAGTGCTGGGGGGGGGGGTAGGACTGATCTGTCGATTTGGGCATTGGGAGTTCCAAACGGTAATTGGGGAGTGTTACTACATTTATGGGCGTCTCGGTCTCAGTGACATTACCAAATCAATCTTAACCTTCCTTCAAAAGATCTTAGTAATATCATGATAATTTAGGGAAAAATTATTAATGGCAAAATCGTCGAGGTTAGTGATTAACCTCGCTGCAAAACGTGTATTTCAAATAACGCTCATTTAAGATTTAAATATTCGGGACCCGGCCTAGTCTTTAGTCAAAGTCTGGTTTAACTGTTCGATATGTAAGAGCGCCCTCCTACCGGTGAGTTTTGACAAAGACCCACCGGAAGTTGATGCCGTTTGAATTCCCTGTTGCTGTTTGGTTGGCAGCCACCTCAATGCAGGCGAAATGATCGTGACTCTATTTCTTGAAGGCGGCGTAATAATAATTGTCATGCGCTGTGTGCTTTGTAGAGCGCCATATATGCTCGTATTTTCTTATTATATTATTATGTCCTACCCCCCTGACTGGTGGCATTACATTATCCATGGCCTTGTCACCTGATAACATCAAGTAAGTTGAGAAGGTACTGTCATCTGAAATGTTTTTCCCTATTTGTTTGTTTGTAATCTTACTAAATTTATGTAATCTTCTGAACAAGAAATTTTGGAATATTGTAATGGACATAATTTTGCCATGGCATATGAGGCATGTAAAACAAACAATCAGTTCACAAACCACAAATTGCACCCTTGGAATAAACTGAAATTTTGGAAACTGCTTTGGGTTTTCAAGAAGAATAATAAAAGTACCACAAGCTTAAAATGCACCTTTAAAAAAAAAAAGAGCGATACACTATCTCTTCCCAAAATGGGACAATTGCCAAGTCTCCCACCCACTCCATTAAACCTTTCTAATACATGTAAAGCACTCCATACACCTGTTATTTATGTATGTGGTATTGTTACTGGTGGGTTGGGTTATGAAGATCTAGCATAATCGGTCCTGATTTCTTTTCTCCTTTTGGGCCCTCCACGTCTTCAATACTGATGAGCATGATTTTATTAACCCTTGGGCTCCTGTAATTTATCTTTAGACACAGATAACTTTTTTATTTCCCTCTAATTTTACCCTAAAATGTGGCAAATTTGGCATTTTTGGACCATATTCAGAATCATAATTAAAATGCATTAAAATGAGTACCAAACAAGCCTGTCTTAGAGCTGGACTCAGAGTTGCCCCGATAGAGGGCACAATCAATTTTCAAATAAATTGTGTTTTTGATTATATTTATTTTTTTCATTAGTATTATATTGTTGTGCATTGTGTGAAATAACTAAGCTCAAATCGAGTCCCTTCAATATATAACATCAACCAACTTTGTTTGTTTAGAAAATCCGAATTCAACCTTTTTTATTACACGGGAGCCTATGGCACTGGTAATACTGTGGCATAAATGTTTAACTGCATGAAACGAAAATCCGATTCATCTCTAACTTTGGAAATTACGCATTTTAGATGCCTACCTGTAGTTCTACTGACTATATTAAATTATTGCAACAAAAAAATTATATTTGAAATCTCTGCGTTGGCCTTTAAGTCGGTGGTTTTGAGATGGCCTTCCTCCAAATTACTGCTGTAATTTGTTAAGCCATCTCAAAACCCATGTTGAATTAATGCACTTTAACCTATACAGAATCTGCCAGATTCGAAAGGGTTAATGCCTTCATTTTCCCCAAAACTGAGTAATCTATCTGAAGGATTTCTCCAATCCTTAGTTTCAAGATGACGGATTAACTGATTTTGAATTGTACGTCCTGGAGACAGATCAATCCCCTTCAGTGTTTAATACACACTCCTCTGTCAGTGAATATCCTCACTGACCTAAATTTCTAGATGTGCTTTCCACCAATCATCTGTAGATCGCAAGCCAAGAAGGAGATGTTTACATAGTGTTTAGAATTACTAAAAATACCACCCGATGCCATTCTGTCAGCTTTATTGCTGATCAGGTAGATAGCCTGATATCAGTGAAAAGATGGATGGTTTTTGAAAACATTCATGTAATTCTGTATGTTTTTTGAACCATATGGTTGAGTCTGCATGCGTACCTCGCCGGGTACTTCAGGTTGAGAGACGTGCATTTGCGTAGATGGAGATATTAGCATGAAACTTGCGTCAAAGAGGCCAGAATGGGGCTTGCAAAGATGTCACCCAAAAGTTGTTATCGTAGTGATGGCTGCCTTATATGGACTGGCACTGTTATTATTAGAGTAGATATTTCATAGAAGTCCAAAAGATGCAAATGAGGTATTGGCATTTATTCTGCACAACATCGTGAGAGAATCCATTGTAATACCTCATTTGCATTTTTGGGACTTCTATATGAAACATCTACCATTATTACATCATGTGTTGTTCACAAGCCCAGTGATCTTGTTAACTCCCTGAGGTCTACAACCTTTCTTACCATATTTCTAATTGGCTTATTACATGACATAACCTCTGAGTAACCAATCAAAATAGACTTTTCTGTATATCTGCTTGGACCTCACACTTTCTAACGATGTCTCTAATTGGCTAATTAAATATTACATCATATAACCTGTGAACAAGAACAACCAATTAAATCTGCCGTTGGTTCACAAGGTTTAAAAATGTAGAAATTGGGTACAGGTGGATTATCAAACTACACATGATTCCAAAATGAAATAACAATAAATTTTCAAGATGAAAGAAATACAAAAAGGTGTGTGCATTTTAAAAAAAAAAGTGTACTGTATTTTAATCCTTTTTGGAGACCTAGCTATATAGGTCTGCATGTAAACATCATAGGTATGGGCAATATTATA
>JAMKCH010002596.1:0-90378 GCA_023653785.1 Ophioderma brevispina | reverse complement strand
AAGGGAGAAAACGTAAGAAAAAATCGGACCATCATCGGGTCACTCACTTTTAACTCAATGTCCATGTTTTTTTTTGTTTTTTTTAAGTATTCTATTTCCCCTGATTTCAATTATTGTGGACGAAGTGTTGGTTACTCTGAAGTTATATCATGTTAGGATTCACACCAGTAAATAACATGAGAAACAGGGGTAAGTCCAGCCCCCACTGCAAATGATGGTTTTTTGTGGACCGGTTTCTAAATGTACCTTAAAAACTGAGAGAAATGGCATGATCTGGGTTGAAAATCATGGTTTGCTATCAATATTAAGTATAAAATCTGTAGGATTATTTTAAAAAAATTGCAATTTTAACTGTATTCTTACAGGGAACACCTGACTGAAAAAAGTGCCCCAACCTCTACACACTATAAACAACATGATCATTTTCCTGGGTCAGTAGCCAACTATGCACACTACTCCGAAATAGTGGTCAAATTTTGACCACAAAAAGGGTCGATCCTTTTTGTGGTAAAAATTTGACAACTATTTCGGAGTAGTGTGCATAGTTGACTACTGACCCCGGAAAATGACCACATAGTCAAGGGGACTGTGGACTCCCGTGGGATTTCAATGATTAAAGCATCACACCTATTTAGATACCTTAAGTAGGTCCCAGAGAACAAGAAAAGTTTTGATGGAGAATTCCCAGGGGTGGCAAAAAAAAAAAAAAAAAAAAAAAGTCCAGCCCCCACTGCAAATGATGGTTTTTTGTGGACCGGTTTCTAAATGTACCTTAAAAACTGAGAGAAATGGCATGATCTGGGTTGAAAATCATGGTTTGCTATCAATATTAAGTATAAAATCTGTAGGATTATTTTAAAAAAATTGCAATTTTAACTGTATTCTTACAGGGAACACCTGACTGAAAAAAGTGCCCCAACCTCTACACACTATAAACAACATGATCATTTTCCTGGGTCAGTAGCCAACTATGCACACTACTCCGAAATAGTGGTCAAATTTTGACCACAAAAAGGGTCGATCCTTTTTGTGGTAAAAATTTGACAACTATTTCGGAGTAGTGTGCATAGTTGACTACTGACCCCGGAAAATGACCACATTGTTTTTAGTGTGTAGGGTCCACAGTGTATTCTAGTCTTCACGGTCCAGTAGCTCGAAAAATGTGCAGATAACTACCCTAATTTCATGACTGATCGGGTAGGAGATATGATTTTCAAGCAGAATGTTAGCTTTAAGGTCTGAGATGTTCCATTGAGGAGAAAATTATGTTTTCATCTTGCCTATTTTGTACAGGAACGAATAGGACATTATTTGCAAATGTGAAACCGTTATATCATTGAATGAGAAAATCAGATATAATACTGATAGTGTGGATTGGTGTGTATTCCCATAGGATTTTCATGCTAAAATTGATTTTGTTAAGTTGCTGTTTGGGATTCAATAGGGCCTAAACTGTCAAAAAATGATGGGGTGTAAATTTCCGGACTGATGCCCCCTTCTTCAAGGGGAAAATGTTAGTACAGGGAAAAATTTAAAATCAAGTCAAATTGTGTTTTAATGTACACTAACGCGTTTGTCTCATCATAAGGATTAGAAAAAGTATATATTTGCCTAGGTTCCAACTTTTAGTTAAAGCGGTATAGCCCCATAATGGTTCAAGGTCACCCTGGGGGTAAATGCTCCGATGTTGTTGAAAGTGGTGTCAAATGATTCCTTGTGTCATACTGAAACCGAAAATGCATTTTAACTGATTTGGTGATATCATCATTGCGACATCAGGGAAAGTTTGCCCATAGACCATGTAGACCCTTGCTACATTTTGCTATTTAATTAGCCAACCAAATGTCACACACTTTTGGATCCTGTGAGACAATACAAACAACTTATCACCAGTTTCAACAAAATCTGAGCATTGGATAAATATTTTACCCCAGGATGACCTTGAACCATAATGGGGCTATAGCGCTTTAACTAAAGGTCGGAACCTAGGGCAAATATATACTTTTTCTAATCCTTATAAGGAGATGAACATGCGAATGTACATTAAAACACAATTTGACTCTATTCCCCCCTTGAAAGAGGGGGAAGCAGTCCGAAAATTTGCACCCCATCAGTCTGGTCCCTATTGAATGAAAAACAGCAAGAAAATCAATTTTAGCACAAAAATCCTACGGGAACTCTTTCATTGACATACCAAACCACACTATGAAAGCAAAGTGGTAGTGCTCAAGGAGTTAACATGTGGTTCATCACTGGTATTGGTTTTCATTACATTAAAAAAAGGGTTAAATTTCCCTAATTAAGATAATTAAAAAAATTCAGTGGAGTTCCTTCTCAAATCACCTCCAATTTACAAAACATGCCATAAAAATAAATGTATACGTTACACACCATTAGTGTAGAGTGGATTTCAAGCTCATTTCCTCGGGATTAAAAGAAAATCTAATTTCATGCTTCACTACTCTGTAAAATAAAAATCGGAGGCACATCAGGATTATAGTTTTCCCCAGTTAAGACATTTACCAGTTATAACACATATCAACAGGAAATGCTTTCGCATGTTTTCTTTTTCATTTCCCCTCTTGTTGAAGTAATTGGCACATCAAATAGGTTATTATTCAAAATTGATTGAGGACAAACAAGGTCTTTTATTGACTCAACAAGATATCTGCTACTTCCGATCGTATCTATTGACAGAACTACAGCGCTTCTGTCCACAAAAACAGAAAAGCCATAAATGTGTAATTCTTCAATTTTTCTTTTTCTGCTCCATTTACTTTTGCCCACCTGTATATAATTATTTCATACATGGATTCTTAACAAAAGCCTGAAGCGAAAACATGATTCAACATCTAATACTCTCAAGCTATAGACACATTTCTACACTATGTTTTACCTGATTTGTACAACATTCTATTTTTCAGGCCTTGGCAATCCTATGACTGGGATGGTCTGTGCAGTCTTGACCGGGGAGAGAACTTCCCAAACACAGTGGTTCTCAAATATGATCCAGCCAGAGATGGGTACAATGTCTGGCTGCTTCACTGAATTCTGGAAGGTCCTTGTCTGTGCATTGTTGCTCCAGGAGTGGGCAGACCAAGAGATGTTCCATTGTCTGTGGTGCTGTTCCACAACCACAGGTAGTGTCCTGATCTGCTTCCAGGTAGATAGCTATTGGGAGAAGCGATTCATTATCAGGAGAACTGGCAATGACCTCAACAGAGACTGGGGGTACTTTGAACTTCCTTTATACAGCAAAATGTTGTAACTTGAACAAAATCAATTAATATTAGCAGATCAAATGGTTAATCAAGTGGAATAATTGCTATAGTGGCTAAGACGACCTGTGGACGTGGACAAGATTCTTATTCGATCAAAATGATTTTTATGATTAATTTTACTTCACATGAAAATGACAGTTGGATGAGTTGGACGAGTTGCTTCAACACCAGTGTTGGTGAAAGGTGCCAGCACTGCTCAGCAAAAAATAGTAGTTCTCATAACTGCTGTTTCAAATCATTACACCTCATAAATATTCATGAGCTAATCATTCCAATTCATTGGTCAATTCCTATTGCATGTGCTACTTCCCTACAACCTCATCTCCAGAGTCACAGTGAGGTGTAAAAAAAACCAAAATACTACATGATTTATATCAGGGAAATAGGACACACATTTGTCTGTAGTACTGGCTATATACCAGCCTATCACTCTTCACCATTTGGGGTTTGGGGGATGGCCCATAACCAGTGACCTCTTCAAGAATTATTCTGCCAAACGTTGGACAAAAGCCATTTTGGGTGGGAGAGCCGCTAGTGTTTTCAGGTATGGACAATAACTTCGAATTACCTTTGCCTTCTTATGCCCAAAACCCTATGATCCACTTCACATAGTAGAAGACCACAATATGGCAAACTGACATCTCATAAACAAT
The DNA here is from genome assembly GCA_023653785.1 of Ophioderma brevispina. Taxonomy (NCBI): domain Eukaryota; kingdom Metazoa; phylum Echinodermata; class Ophiuroidea; order Amphilepidida; family Ophiodermatidae; genus Ophioderma; species Ophioderma brevispina. The sequence goes on along the minus strand of JAMKCH010002596.1, from coordinate 86,444 downwards.
GTAAATCGCCTGAATCACAGGGAGTCTTTTCGACCCATCCTGTATTTTGAATACAGGCATTTCAAGTGGCAATTTGCTTCTTAGATTCCCTGGTTGCATAAACTCAACATATTTGAAATAATTTGTAGATAAATGGGTAGACTTGGGCCAGCAAAAAGTAAAAACTGCGTTTCTTATTAAAACCCATCAACATATGTGCGTGTGATAAACGTAGGATTACAAGTTGACATGGTGTTTTCCTGGCAGAAGACTGACTGGAATGATAATCCAATCAAGCAGTCCGGGATTACATAAACCAACCCGATCCATTCACATTAAACTAGCAAAAACACAAATGGCAAACATCACCCAAGATATATGTAACCTAGTACAAACCACACAGAAAACATGTTCAAATTTGGTATTAAGGAGGGCGCATCAGTGCAATTAAGTTGTTAATATGGTTACAGGATTACTTAATCCGAAGTATTTGCTGCAACAGACTTACTCAAATTGTTGATGCATTGTAAGATAAGTCTAATGGCACCTATAAACCTGGACTTCGATATATAAATCTTTGTTTGTAAAATGTGGGGATTTCTAGAAACTTTGAAAAGAGTGCTATTGTACACACACTTAAAACAAGTTAAATTTTTTATGCCAGCAAAAGGTAATAAAATACATTGCATTTTTTTACTCATTTGTGTTAAAATGACCACTTCCTTCTAAAGACAACCACCTTTTTTACTTAATTGTGTTAATGAACACTTTTTCGACAAAATGTCACTCTTTTTGCTTATCTATGTTAAAATGAACCACTTTCTTAGACATGTTCCATGTTTTGCTTTAAATTGTTAAATGAACATTCTTTGACATTTGTCTTTTTTTCCCCTTTTGCTCAACTGTGTTAAAATGAACCACTTTCTTAGTTTCCTTTGGGAGCTTAACTGGTCTGTGTTACAATTAAAATTAAGCCTTTCAAAAACAGTGAGTGGCGTAACAAATGGGGGGGGGTGGGCAGGAGGAGAAAAACTGTCTCCCCCAGAATAAAATGGGGATGACAGAGCAAAAAAAAAAGGGGATGATAGGAGAAAAGATAAGGGGGAGAGAGAGAACGAGAGAGACGAGGAGGAGAGAGAGAGAATGAATAAGGGCAGACCCGTACGCAGGGGGGGGGGGGGGGGTGGGTGCGGGGTGCAGTTGCACCACCCCCCCCAAAAAAAATCCACAAAATGGGAAAATGGTCTCCACTTTTTTTTGCTAAAGTTTTGGATATAAAAAGGTTCAAAATTGAGAAACAAAGACAAGGGAAAGTCCACTTTTGGTGATGAAATGTTCAAATAGTCCAAGTATGGCCCTGAATAAGGGAAAGGTAAAGGGAAGGACAAAGTAAAATGGTATGTTTCCGACCTTTCTCGCCCTGTATGACAATACCATAAGTTACCCAGCTTATCAAGGTGTTACAACTCGGCAAACAAAAAACATGGATCAACATATAGAAAAACATTTTGTGACCTTGCAATACGCTCAATCCTCTGCAAATTGGTATTTTGAAATTAATTGTCTGTCAGGGGCCATTCAAGTCTTATATACTAACCAAGAAGAATGATCGTGTGGATCACCATTACTTAACACAAAGTTTAGCTACACACATAAACACGCTGATTCTTGTCAATCTATTTTTACTTTTCAGTTTGTCTTCATCCACCTAAACAAAGATGACGACTCTCAAAATGCTATCTTCCCTTTCACTTCACTGTCGCTTCCATAACTCATGACCACTATATCTGATATTTACCAGTAGTATCACTGCTATATCTTTGAAAGGATCAAACATATCCATAGATTGCCTGGTATGTACGGCATATCAGTTCAACGGCAACTTAAAGTGGTTTTTTTGAATTGAGGGTATTGACCCCGTCCGACTACAAGCGAGAAGGCCACGGCGTGTACTATAGGCATTCGGTATTCATAATAATAGGCAGCCACACCTATGTGGAAAGGAGTATCCCAGACCCCCATCAACACACTTAATTTGATTTGACGAGCGAGTGCTGTACAAACAGTGTTATTCGGCATTCGTTCGGGTCACTGGATGCGAGGTTGTGTTTGTCACTCCCAACGGTCAGCCCCCCGATTGTGTACGTGAAATCAATCTGTGGATCTGTGCACTTACGCTGGTTCGTTGTGCGGTAACTGCACCTATGACATGCGGCTGAAATGAGATATGTACACTTCAGAAGATTACTTGCAGTGTTTGTTCGACTTTTATTACTATTTTATTAATTCTCTACTCATTGCACAACTATCAGTTGATTTTTGAAACATTACTCAATTGGTTCTTTGAACATTACATTACTCAATGTGTTTGAAACATTACTCATTTGTTTTTGAAACATTACTCATTTGTTTTGGCAACTTTCCTCAATTTGTTTTTGAAACATTACTCAATTTGTTTTTGAAACATTACTCAATTTGTTTTTGCAAACATTACTCATTTGTTTTTGAAACATTACTCATTTGTTTTTGAAACATTACTCAATTTTGCTTTTGAAAATGGGCATTGCTCAATTTGTTCATGAAAACACACGTACTCAATTTGGTACGTGGTGAGCATAACCTCTTATTCTGTTTCCTTAATTACCCCTCTATTTTACAGAACCAAAATCCTGTTCAAAATTCCAATTGAATTCTGCTTTATATTTGTTCCCCACTAACACTGGCTACAGTAATTATTTAAGGATGGTCCCAAAATAGCTGAAAAGATACTAAATAGGTCTAAAATCATTCCTTGTCATGAGTTGGTCATAATTAAGCGAATGAAAACTACGTAGTAGACATCCTTTGTCTTATTTCACAGAGGTTTTCAGTTCTTGGATACACAAAAATCACAAAATACAGGGTTTTGCTATTTTTAACTTTTTGCATTTTTTCTGACAAACCGGTACAATCATATTTCATTTCTTTGCAGATTTGAAAGGGCAGGTGTAATCTTACTAAATTTCCTTGCTGCGGGGTAAACATGAAAATAAACTCAAGATATGGCCTTTTTTGTTTCCCCCAAAATCAAGATTTTAACACATTTTTTGGGGACAAATTCCATTTTTGAGTTATGGATATTTCCTTGATACCCGCCAGCAAGAAAATTAGATTTGAATTACACCCTAATTTCATAATCTGCAGAAAAAATAAATAGATTTAGGGTTGCCAGATAAAAAATCAAAACGTAAAAATATGAAACAAATCTGTAAACAGCCAATATGGCAGTATGGACGGATTCTTTTCCTCCCTAGGTATGTGCATCTCTGGGGCTTGAATTATATGGTGTACTGTGTATGTAATAGTCTATACTTGATGCAAGAAGCTGGAGACCAAAAAAGTCCATAAGCAAGTCCCTGCCTTCAATGGAAGGCACTTGAACTAAGCTAAATGGACTGTTGGACCCAAAACTAAACACAACTCCATATCGGGCAGTTTGCAGGTCGCCTAGGAGCTTTATGAACGGCATATGTCTAAACACTTTCAGTCTAAGACTAAAATTTATATTGAGTTTGTGTGGCTACTCTAACTCATCTGGGAAAATTTGCGCTCTTTTTTGACATTTCCCCGCCCCCTGTCCATACCCAAGGGGGAGTACCCTGGAGAAATGAATTACTGGTTAGTAGGGGCTTTGTTCCCATCCTACAATATACTTAAGTTTGTATTTGTTCCCCCACTACACTGGACAGTAATTATTTACAGGAAAATGGCCCATAGATAGCTGAAAAGATACTAAATAGGTAAAACATTCTTGTCATCATTAGGTGGTCATAATTAAACAAAATGAAACTAATAGTAGGATCTTCGTCTTACTTCCAGAGGTTTCAGTTTCTTGGATACACAAAAAAGTCACAAAAACAGGTTTTGCATATTTTACATTTTGATTTTTTTTTTTTTTCTGACAAACCGTACATCCTATGTTCATTTTCTTTGCAGAATTATGAAAGCAGGTGTAATCTTACTAAATTTCCTTGCTGCGGGTAAATCAGTCGAAATAAACTCAAATAACTGGGCCTTTTTTTCCCCAAAATCAAGATTTTAAAAAACACATTTTTGGGAAAAAATTGCCATATTTTGAGTTATGGATATTTCCTTGATACCCTCATCAGAAATTATATTTGAGTACACCTAAGTGTCATATCTGCAGTAAAATGAAAAGCAAAACAGGATGTGGTTTGCCAGAAAAAATCAAAACGTAAAAATCTGAAAAAATCTGTAAACCCGCCAATGGCGGTAAATGGACGGATGCTTTTTCTCCCTAGGTATGTGTCAGCTCTGGGGCGTTGAATATATGGTGTGTACATTGGTGATGTATAGTCTATAACTTGGACGCACGAAGGTGGAGACCAAAAAAGTCCATAGGCCAGTCCTGCCTGCATGGAAGCACTTGAAGCTAAGTGGACTTTGGACCCCAACCTCCAACAAAACTCCATATCGGGCAGTTAAACGGTCGCCTAGGGCTTATGAAAGGCATAGGTCTAAACACGTTCAGTCTATAGACTAAAATTTAATATTGTAGTTTGGACTAACTCTACCTCATCTAGGAAAAAAATGACTTTTGGGGGAAATGTTGACCTTTTTTGAACATTTCCCCACCCCTGTCAGACCTCAGGGAGGACCCTGGGAGAATGAATTACATGGTTAGTAGGGGGGCTTGTCCCCCTCCTACCAATATACTAAGTTTTTGACTACTCCCCACTTCTAAGCTCCATCTGGAAACACAGTTAGGCATAAAATGTTTACTACTTTTTTTTGTGAAATGGTTTTTCTGTTTTTTACATGTCCCCACCCCCTGTCGGACCTAGGGGAGGTCCCTGGGGGAATGAATTACAATGGTTAGTATTGGGTTGTCCCCGCCTACAACATACCCAAGTTTGAATACTCTAGCTCATCTTTAAACAAGTTATGGCAAAATTGTTTACCTTTTTGTGAATGTTGACGCTTTTTTGATAAATTTCCCCAACCACCCTTGTCAGACCCCGGCGAGACCCTGGGGGTATGGATTACATGGGTAGTAGGGGCTGTGCCCTTCTACAATCATACCTAAGTTTTAGGTACTCTAGCTGTCTGGAAAAAAAAGTTATGGCCACAAATGTTTACCATTTGGGTGAAATGTTGCCTTTTTTTTGACATTTCCGTCCCCACCTTCCCTTTCCCACCCCCCCCATGTCAGACCCAGGGGAGAACCCTGGGGGAATGGATTACACAGTTAGTAGGGGCTGTGTTGCCATCCTACAATATATCTCAGTTTGGGTACTCTAACCTCATCTGGAAAAAAAGTTATGGGCAACTGTTTTTACCTTTTTTGGTCCAGACACACGCACATACACCTTACATACACTACGTAACATCCAACTTGCCATTTAATAAGCCGGATTTTGCTACGCAATCCTCAACAAAAAACCTGTATTTTTGTTATTTTGTTATCCGAGGAGCTAAAAAAAACCTACAACCAGAAATGTAAAACAAAGAAGCATATTTTTTGGTTTGAAAACATTGTTTTTGATTAGCACATATTGATTGGAAATACGATCTTTTCCGAACCTATTTATAAACTCTTTATTTAGCTACCCATGGGAACCACCTTAATTTAATTAAATGAGCCAACAAACCAATGATAAATGCTCTATAGTTTCCAAGGGGGTAACCTGGGCCCGGAGGATCTCAGGTGGGCAGTCGTGGTGCTTGGACCTCTGATGAAGTCAAATATGGCTGGGATTTTGTATAATTTTTTGCAAACCCTCCGGTTGCTGATGATGCTGCTGCCCCTCCACATCACCCCGACTGAGTAAGTTTCATAGTGAAAATTCATTAATCGTTTAGGTATTTTCTTAATTTGGAGGTAGGCTTTGCATATATGCATTCATTCCCAATCTCGATTTTGGTCCAAAAATTTAATGTGCCCTTCTAAAACAAAAAATCTGATGTCGTCTAACCTCCTGGTTTTAACCTAACATCAACTTATTTTTACCTATTGGACCTAATATCCACATGTAGGTATAAGAGCTATTCCCAAACACAAGGATTACCATATCAACATAATTCTAGAGCATATGTCCATTAGTAATATGAGCTTCAAGGGTTATATAATGAGTTAAAAATTAGCACCCATGTAAGCAACCATTAATATATCAACAGACTAGCCTTGATAAGAGGGCAAGAGTGGTGAGAGTGGTACTTTATCAGCTGCAGCTGGCTTAGGCAAGGTTTCAACTTGTAAGCCATCAGTATTAGGAATACCTACATGGTGTTTCTTTAATTCTTCTAAAAGTCGTCACTACAGATTTCAGCTTCAATTTTGTTGAAATTGACACTTTGTATTTGGTGGTTTTTGCAAAAATTTCAGGCAATTAATGCTACGATGGGCAAACAAACAGGTTTTTTCTTAATGGGTTTGTAGCAGAAGGCATGCCAGTGAAAGGTTAACATTAGTTAATGTGGCAAACAGCCCCCAACCAACCTTAAGAGCTACCTCACGCTCCTGTAAAACTTGCAATTTTCAACTGGCATTTCCGTTCTCCTGGCAGCTAACCTGCGACCCTTTGTTATTTTTTATATTCTTTTTCCTTGGGAGATGTTCTTTAGCCAAATATGTAATAATAATATAAATTTTACTGCTCTGAGTAATCTTGGAAGGAATAATTTATATATTTATCCAACTTCTCTAACCAAAAATGAATAGTTTATGAATACAGTTATATCTACGCAAATAACAAGAAACGTTTTAAAGTGATGTGACAGTGAAGAATTTAGCAAAGAGTAATGTAATAAACCCCCCACTTCAATTTCGCAAACCCCGGCACATGCTTACATTGAGCTTTTGGATTTGATGATGAAGGTACTTGAAATAACCACATAGAGCAAATACAGTAAATGCTCATGTTTTTCAGAGATATAGACACAGCAGGAGATAACGCATTTATGATGGAAAACTATGGTTGATTTAAATTTGAGAGAATCTTTCCTGGTTGTGCTGCCTACTGATGTCCTGTTATGGTAATGAAATGTTCTGTGATTTAAAGCTTGCGAGTCAAAGGCAACACATAAATTCAGTCATTGGACAAGATGCTTTTGGAGCTCTATCATCTACTTTGCTTTCAAAGAAGAATTTTTGCGTTCATTCATTTTTGTCCTTTCCCATCTTTTCCACACTGCTGTTTTGGTGTGTTTTTTTTCAGTTTTTGGCATCAATCTCTACTTGTGCTTATTTTAAGTCTATGACATTTTGTGGCCACTCTTTGCTATGCAAATTTTGCTCTACCTGTGCTTATTTTTTAGGTCTTTGTTATTTTTGCTGCTCTTTGCTAGTCAATTTTGCCTATAAATAATTTTATAATTGTTTTTTTTGGCTAAATGTATGTACACTGTTAAAGGACATAATGAATGCATGGAAAAAATACATAATAAAGGACCCTTGCGAAATCCACTGATCACTTCCCACGATTTTGAAACACATTTGGCTGTTTTCAATTCTGTAACAAGAAGGCGGTTCTCGAAACCACAAGTCCGCCTGCTTTCGCGTAAGCTGTACGACAAAGAGCAGCACCCCTGATGCAACTGTAACGGGTGTTCCAAAAAAGTTGTGCAAAGCAGATACAGTGTAGGATTCCAGATATCCCCCTCCACAAACACCCACCCCTTACGCAACACACCCACCTCACCCTCACCTTCTTCCCCACCCCGCAACACCGCACGCCTCCCCAATACCCTCCACAACAACACCCCACATGCCTGTAACACCCCACCCCTCCCCACAGACCCCACACACTTCCACCCCTCCCCAACACCCCTCAACAACACCAAGCACCGACCCCACCCCCCCTCCCCAACACCCACACCCCCTCCCAACACCCCCCACCTCCTCCTCAACACCCCCCCCCTGCCTCACCGCCCCACCCCCTGAACTCAACAGCCACCCCCCGGAGTCCCCCAACACCCCCACCCCAACAACACCCGCTCAAGCACCCCAGCCGCCCTCTTAAAGACAACACCCTCAAAAGCCCCACCCGCCTCCCCAACACGCAGTCTCCCTCACGTACCGGCCACCCCCCTCCCACACCCCACCACACCACCCCCCCTCCTCAACAAGCTGCCGAGGTCACAACGTTCGGCCCCCCCTTGGGTTGTTAATTCTCAACTCCCCACCCCCCCTCCTCAACACCACACCCCCTTCCCCCACACCCTTCAAACACCCCACCCCCTACCCAACACCCGCACCCCAACCACCCTCAATCCCGCCACCTCACCCCCCCCTCCCAACACCCACCCCTCAAAACCCCAACCCCTCCCCAACACCCTCAATACCCCACCCCCTCCCCACCACCGCCTCAACAACACCCGCCCCCCCTCCCAACCGTGATCCCCCGCCCCCGGGTCAGGGCCCCCCGGTATCCCCCGCCCCCTCCCTCCCATCCCCCCAACCCCACCCCCCCGACCCTTCCCCTCCCCCAACCCCCCGCGCCCCCCCCCCTCCTCCACCGGTCACCCCCCCCCCCCCCCCCTCTCGCCCCCCCCCAAGCCCTCCCACCCCCCCCCTCTCCCCCCCCCCCTCTCCCCCCCCCCCCCCCCCCGGTCCCGCCCAGCCCCGCTCCATCCCCCCTCCCCAGCCCCTCCCCTCCCGCCCCTGCCTCTCCCCCACCCCCCTCCCCACCCCCCGCTTCCCTCCCTCCCCCCCCCGCCACTCCCCCATCCCCCCACATCCCCCCACGCCCCCCTAACCCCCCCCTCCGCTCCCCTTTCCCCACCCCCGCCCCCTGGGACCCTCCTCCCCCCCCGCTCGCCACCCCCTCGCCCCTCCAGTGTACCCCCAGGGGCATTCGCCCCCCCCCTCATAACCCTCCGTCCCCCCACCCCCTCTCCCCACGCAGCCCCCTCCCCTCATCGCCCCCTCCCCTCGGTGGTTCTCCCCTCCCCCCTCCGCACCCCCTCCGGGATCCTCTCCCCCCCCCCCCTCCGCCACTGCCCCCCCCGGCCCCGGGGCTGGCCCCCCCGTCAGTGACACCGCGCGTCGACGCGCTGCCCATCCGCCGCCCCCCGCCCACCTCCCACCCCCCTCCCCCCACCAATGCTCCCGCGCCCCCCCCGCCCACAGGTCCTCCCCCCCCCCCACCTCCTCCGCAACACCGAGGTACCGTTTCAGCGATACAGCCATTAATGCATATTTTAATTAGCTTCATTTGCATACCTAAGCCGCAAATACACATACTTTTCACATGCAAAAAAATCACCCAATACAGGCTTTCCAGGCAGTGGAAAGAATTTTGTGTATCCGCTGTACCGTTTAAAAACAAAAAAATATAGCAATTTACCATATTTTATACATTCATATCATTATCTCATATGCATACCTAATTCACCCAAAATATGCCAAAATCTAATCAGGTCGAGAACTCTTCACCCCCCGCTTCCCTTTACGAAACAACAACCAAGTTTACAATCATTATCTGCTTAACGAACTCTAGATAACTGTTGTACACCAAGCTTTTTTTTTTTTCCTAAATTAATGCAAATTAGGAACTTAAATAATTAGCAATATTTTATGCCCAAATGCCACTTTGACCCAATTTTTGGATTCACACAAAAGGTGTATTAGCATAGTATTCTTTCATGCAAGCGAAGGAATTTTTGCCTATTGCCTGATGTACGGTTTCAGAGAACCAGTAATTAAATGCATTTTTAATATAATTAAAATATATTAGCTCATTTGCATACCTAAGGAAGAGCTAAGCTAAGCCGCATGCATCATCACTTTCAAATTGCAAAAAAGATGTGGCAAAACAAAACCGGGAATAGGCTTTCATGCAGTGGAAGGTATTTTCCCGTATCCGATGTTACCGTTTCAAATTATCAGCATTACGATGATTTTTTGCTATTTTTTTAATTAGCCATTTTTGCATACTTAATTTTTTTGCCCCTCCGAATAAGCCCGAACTCTTACGCAGTTCGAGACTCTCCAGCCCGCTCTTTTCCAACCAATTACCAAGTCACATCATACGCCTTACGGACCTCCAGAAAACTTGTTACACAAGCCCTTGCGGGAAATGTTCATAAATTAAATGGCAATTAGAATGCTTAATAGCATAATTTTTAAAGTTTTATTTACGCCCAAAATCTAATCAGGTCGAGAACTTGTGGACCCGCTTCTTTTCCCTTCCACCAAGTTTTAACAATCACCGTAGCCCTTATACGGAACTCCAATAAATCGTACACAAGCACGTGAACACGGACGGTGAGCAGACAGACATGACATACAGACGAACAGACAGAACGGACGGACGACGACGGACGGACCATACAGACAGACAACAGACAGCAGACAGAAAGTGATTACAAGTCTCTGCCGAACAAAGTATAATTAAAGTATTCAAACTAGTATATCAATGCGGATCCAAAAGGAGCCGTCGTCCCTCCTCCCCAACTCATCGAGAAAAAAACTCAATGCGACATGACACTTAGCCTATATCTCAAACCCATAAAATTTTCCAAGATTTTTCCCGCACCACGCGCGGTTAAAGGTTAGGCTGCAACGAGAGATTTTACATAACAGGTTTCACCTAAAATAATTTTCTTTGGTATATACAAAAATATGTAAAATTTTCGAAAATACTTAAGGAAGCCAAATACAACTTCAGCCTAATGTTTTTTATATTGAAAATTAAAGCTAAGCAAACCAAAATCGCCTTTGTTTCCACTTTCAAAGCATTACCTATAGCCAATACAAGGTAAGAACACACTATTTGGGGCCTGATTTGGGGGTCCTACTTTTATTGAATCACCACATTAACACATGTGCCACAAATTCGTCTCGTTGCACATCATTAGAGGTGTCTATTGGAGTTTTTGGTGATGACCAATTTCCGTGTAGGCCTATTTTGGTTTGAGAAATGGCACCACCCCTTTTTTGTGATTGTTTGGACGTCACGACCAATCTTGTATATTACCTTTCCGCATGAAACGGCGGGGAAATGGCCGGCATGCACGTGCACCAACTCCATTAAATTTAAAGTATGGGGGACGAGTTGCTTTCATAATCCATATATAAATACTCATTCAGGAAATGAATTAATATATTTACAACGCTTTACCTATTGTCTTTAATATAGCATATTTACTCAAAGAGTAAGAATTGTGCTTTGATACATTACTGTAAATAGCTCAAACAAAAATGAAAAAAAAATAGATCACGCTTTCTGCATTGTTTACCTCTTTGTCTTGGTATTATTGGGGAATTTAAAGGAGACCGGTAGTGAGTAAACATTGGGCGACGGGGTTTACCATGCTTATGCAACTTGTACATTTTGGGTGCGTAATTGCGCGGATTCGGCAAAGTCCGGCAATTCAACAAATTCTGACGAGAAACTATATATCAAAACACCATTTTGACTCAGGAGAATTGCACAACACAACTTGAACATGTTGAACTCCTATACTCTTCTAGTTTGTTCCGATATTTTGCCTAGTAAGCAACTTGTCACCCCACACATTTTCAAGAAAATTATCCGACATATATAGCTTTTGGCCTATTTACAAAACCCGACCGGGGTCATTATTCATGTTTTCTTTATTTTAATTGTTTATTTCCAGATGCTTTTTCCTGATTGTTTATTATATCTTTGTGTATTTACCTACAGCCAACGCAAAATGTTGGATGTTCTCCGTGCATTTTCACATCTCTTTTATCAAGATGTACCCTAGTTACTCAGCCGTATTTGTTCAAACTTTTAACCACACCTTTAAGTATTATTATTATTGTCGTTATTAATTATTAAATGGATCATCAACTAGTCATGTAAGCAACCTGTCTTGAAAAAGTAATACTTTTAAGGTTTCACCGCGCTTCACGTCGGAGGGGACAGACACCGTCACCACCTCCGGGCCTTATGATTATTGAAATTCTCTCCTTACTATACATTAATGATAATTAATTTAAAAAAAATAGATCCGCTTTCGGTAACCAAACTCCACACACACTGGCCAAAAGTATTGGGCAACATTCAGAAAAACAATAATAGGTCAACATGGTCAAACATTGATTTAGAATGGTACGCAGGAGTTCTTGACTACACATTACGATAAGTATTGCCAAAGTTATGATTTCAAACAGATGTGTTTCCAGATCAAATAGTGCGAAAAAAAAACGAATTGGATTGTCCATGTCCCAGGAGCTGGTTTCATGATAACTTGCCCGCTTGTACTCCAGAGGAATACAGCTCAGAAACGTCCAAAAGAATGTCTGAAAAGTTGTCGCTAAATGAACTGTATACGTGGTTTGGTCAGGCCTACTGTAAATGGTTAGGCGGTAATTAGAGCGGTTTTATGGACCGAAAATGAGATAACGTCAAAAAAGTACGGACCGGAAAGCCCCTTGGGACCAATATCCCGTTGACTGGTGCTGTTTGTCACGCAATGTGAAACGTGTAAATAGACATGGTTACGTAACCACAATTGTATTCATTGGAATTGCATTTCGAATGTCTTCGTATTTCCCATTTTTTTTTCTAAGACCACACTATCTTCTTCCATTGACGTTATCGCATCTTCCGGCACTGCAACTTACTCGGATTTTTTCTCCCGTAAACATTTAAGTCCCGGTCTTGGAACTGCTGGAGAGACCGCTAAATGGGGGTCTTAAGAGTCGCACTTTCAATGTCAGTCCCCTCCCCCCCCACCCGCGCCGGATTTAAGTACCCTCAGCTCAAACTAACGAACCCGTAAAATTCATTAAGTCCGCTATTTTGAAGCCATTTCTTTTGTTTTCTTGTATTCCTTCTGGTGCATCGGCAAGTTATCGTTCGCAGTTCCTTTAATTCCCCAGGTCATTATTTCACGGAAGTTGACAATCAAATCAGCTGCTAATCACATCAATGTTATTTTTCGCCATCATATTCTGTGACTAACATCTGTATGAAAAACCACTTTGGCATTCCAATATACAGAGTTCCCAAAATAAATGCAATCCTCGCAGTTGGTGCTATAATTTCAAATTACTGAAATTATTCAAATTTATAACATATTCTGAATGACAGACTTGTTTTCGTCACATCCTGTCCAATTTTTGTCCGATACGGTTCACTATTTTGAAAACAAAGGCTATGATGTAACTCGCTGTCAAATTATCCCATTCCAAGGTTGCGTTAGATCGTTGAAGCAGGTTCACCTGAAAAGTTGACTAAAATGTCTGATAACTATGGCACAAACGCCAAACGTTGGAAAGCCAACGTTTGCACGGTGCGACGCTTCGCGCAGGAGGGGGGCCCACTACTGTCGCACCCACCCATCGCGATCGCTTGATAATAAACTCTCCATGAACATTTTCGTAAATATGATTAATACAAACCACGAGAGCCCATCCAGAAAACACATTTCCTGGGCCCTTAAGCGGGCCCAGAACCGCACGTTGTTGTACGCTGTGCTATAGCTAATTAGCTTTGCTCAGGACACTCATTAATCCGCCGCACCACTTAAACTTGCTTCCGCCGGCCCTGACTTTAAGGCACCACAAAATTGTATACCTATCCCCACGTGACCTATCCCTTCAGATTTTTTGAACTGATGTCGAAAAAATTGGGATGCGAGTGCAGCAATCCTGATGAAAACTAATTGCAAAAGTTTGGGGGATGGTATTAGTGGAGGTAAACCCAATCAAGCCCCCATCTTTGTGTGATTCTGTATGTTGCATTCCTGCATCCCAGAACAAAACTAATTCCATGTTCACTTGTCTTCAATCTTTCACAAGCAAATTCCCGTCCGAAATAAACAAAATACGAACCCCTCATAACATCCTCTTTTCTGGGAAGTGTAACATTATCACCATCTTAATTTAAAACTCATTACGCTTTTGCATCACATAAATCATACCTGAGGTTTTACAAAACAAATTACAACATCATATTTTACAGTTTGACGGTCCATTTTTTTTTTTTCATCTTTGAATGTCTATTCTCCTCCAATTTAGAACACGGTTGATACGATGTGAAATACGACGCGAGCATGTCCATAATCTTGAGCTATGTGATTCAGATACTGTATTGCATGTCATGACTGTTTACTGGAAGCTCTAAGATTGCAGGGGGATTTCAGGATCCTGTGGTGAAAAATGTGGCCATGATGCTAAAAGGTCTTTATATACAAGTCACACAATAGGAGCTGGAGAAGGGACCAAGAAAAATAAACAGATTTTAAGATGTCATAGTGATGAAATAAAACAAGTAAAAAAAAGGAATAAAGCAGACCTTTAAACCCAATTCCACAGTGCATTACATTGTATCATATAACAGGAGGGCTGTACAATATTTTATCCAAATTCTTCTCTGGTGGGTGAGGAACAACAAGAACTTCTATTTAAAATTAGGGATTCAAACATGTTACAGAGTGGTTTCATCACAATCAACAATGATCATCCATGCATCCTCCGCTATTTTATCCCCGCGAGGCAGCTAAAGCCCGCCTGAAAAAGCAGGATAAAAATATGCCGACGCATCGGAGGCGCAATATCCTAATGACCTTTTAATATCGTGTATAAGGGAACATAATTATTCCACTTATAACCTAAATGTTTCCCAGTTTCCGAACAAAATCTTTCTAGTAATCTTTTAGCAAAATCTAAAGCAAAACCGATAGTTTTGGTTTGTTTGTTGCTTTTAGCAGGTTTGACCTGGTGTCCTTGCGCGTACTAAACGTAAGATGACTTTCATCTTCTTCGTCTGTGTTAGTGCACACTCATATGTTGACATTTTCCATCTTTGGAATTAAGAAGAGAGCAACCTTCTGTCAGCTCGGATTGTGTGGCATTCATCTGTGGGCGCTCATCTTGTAATCCAAAGGTCCTGGGGTCAAACTCATTGCAGGGAGAAAATTTTTACTTGATTATTTTTCTTTTTAGAGCTAGCATTGCAATAAAACCATCAGATAATGGGATTGCAGTAGAAAATAAGTAAATGCTAGCTGGCCTTATAATATTAAACTGGAGCAAGATTCGGAGCCAGAATCCCACACGTGCATCAACCGTAATTAGTGAGTGGGCTAAACACCTTTTAAAATTCAGCACCCATAAATTAACCCTAAAAAACAAGTTTGCCAACTTTTAAAACACGAAATAGACAAGATTTTGTTGCAGTTACAAATATTGAATCTGGCCAGACTATAAGGTAATAAGCGAGAGTATCAAATATGGCAATAGGAGACAGTGTTAAATCCATTGGTTTTCCATGTCAAATGGTCGTCAAATAGTGACCTACATTCCATCATCCTATCTCTTGGTATATACTTTGACATTGCTAATTGATTACAACAGCTTTCACATATATGTATGTACCAAGTTTAAAGGGATTAGCAGCGATTTGCTAATCCAAAACATCGAAAAAATCATCAAAATTTGTATTTTTTATATTTTTGTTACTGGCATGGATATGCGAACATAACCTGCAAGTGGTTGACTTGAAATCCGTGTATTAAAGACAAGGCAGTACTTTTTATCTGATTCTGTAATTTCTATACGTGCGTATCAAAATTTCGACTTGAGATCAAAAAAGCCTTTTCCCGTGAATATCACAGATTTTCAGCATGATAGTGTGCACCATGATCAATACAGTTTGACCTCAAACACAAACATTATTGATCTTTGTTTATTCTGTACTGGTGTAAACCACAATCAGCTGTTTAGTGCAGATTTTGAGACGCCATCGCTGGATGTCTATTTGCGGGAGACGGTATGACAAATTTCCTCAAATACTTCATTTTTTTCACTATTTGGTGGTTTGTTTCTACATTAAAGCAGTTATATGGAATTGTACACATTTATCCCCGATTCATAAGTTAAAAAAATGCATTTCCACATTTTTTTCGATTCTCTCGCATTATCGCTGCTAATCCCTTTAAATTGGAGCAAACATGTTACAACAAAAAATGGGAAGGATAAATGTCCAAACGCACACAACCCTCCAGGGTAAAATAACCGTGACACGCAATGTTAAAATCTGCAGTTTACTAATCACGACAGTGTGAATTATGGGAGTAATTTGAAAAGATATAGTCAAAGCATAACATATAAATTAAGATTCTTTCCCTCTGAGCCATGGTATTTAACACGTAGTGTGCGTGCGAGGGATCATCAAATATAGTCCATATGTCATAAAATGTTCACAAAAAGGTTAAAAACCGGAATGATTTACTGTCAATACTACAATACAAATCAGCATGAATCATGTTTAATTTGGGAGTGGTAGTGATGAAATTTAAAATTTTGTTTGAAGGTTGACCGACCCGAATATCTTATCTAAGGCTATTACTACTTTTCCATCATGAGCAATGCGTTAAGCAGGTCAAAAACAAAATGTCAACTTATAAATGTAGCCTGAAACAAAAACCTCAATCATGACAACAGCGGTAATAACCTCTACCCATTACGCAGGTATCGTAGATCGTATTAAGGGTCTGATCACTTGACGGTGGGTGAATTAAACTTTGCATGCATTACTGATATGCCCTCAGAACTTGCAGTGCAAAAAGATGCTTAAATTTGTACTTTTGTGTAGGGGGCTTTTATCAGTGGCCAAGGTGGTTTTCATAACAGTTGTCAGAAGTATACAATGCCTAAACTTAATAGGTATAATCTCCATTAAGATCTAGGCCTATAGGGGTATTTTAATTTCAGCATGCATTAGAATGTGCCTCCTGAGCCAACTTGGTATTTTTGAACATTTACTATTGTAAATAGTGAGAATTTACATTTGAAAAATAGTGAGGAAAAGTATGTCATTGCCTTTAGCTTGTTCATACCATGGATTCTGAAAAAAAAAGATGAAAAAGCTTAGTCTCAGATGAAAGGCAAAGACATACTTTTGCAATGCATCATGGGTATGTACATTCACCATCAGAGAAGGGTATGGACCTATGTATACAGGAATGGAGTGCCCATCTCTCTTTCGAAGCGATTGGGTCAGACTCCACCATATAATGTTGCTGTAGGGGGATCGCCACACCTCTACAGCGAGTGTGTTACCTTCTCAACATTGAATAATGACGGTACTCATTTATACACCAGGGTAGAGTAATTGAGGTAAAGCACCTTACTCAAGGGTGAAACACATTGGCCACAGTGGGGCTCGAACTCACAACCTTTTGTGCGGATCGGGTGATTTATCCACTGGACCACATGTGCCCTCACAATTATCTTTTAATTGGTATGGAACATCAACTATGTTTACTAACGACAGTGGGATTAAAAATTACTTGGACAGGTGATACGCACACCCCGTGTAAGCGCAACAAGCAACGCTGAGGTTCGGCGCATTCTTTGATCAATTACGCATTGCGAAATGAGGTGCGATGTTTCTCCTGGCTCACGCAGTCCACGCTCGCATGTGTTCGATTCTGTCTGACAAATTAATATTCAGACTGTAGTCATGTTCTGACTCTATGCATAGGAGTGCTACACTGTGTTCAAATTTTTCCAAGAGGGTGGCATTTGATTGCCACTAACATTAAATGCAGGCGGTGCTAGCTAAGAAATCCCAAATCATGATATGCTGTCATTGGTTTAGCACTTAAAAATAAAATTTTTACGAAAAATTCTCAATTATTCATGATAATAAAATGTTTTCTTAAAGCAATAATACTATATTTTTTAAGAGTGCCCACAATTTTTGAAATTAGAGATTTTGCATAGTTGGGTTGGTAATTGTCAAGTAAACCATACCTGCGAATGGTAATGCTTGAAAGTACAAATTTATCATAAAAGAAGCAATTTTACAGCAGACCTGGAAAAGCCAAATTTCTGCCAGTCCATTGTAAAATAGTGCCACCTCACGAAAATGACCTCTAGCTTGACTTTCTGAACCAATGGAACAACTAAGAAAAGATATCAGTAGCTTCCCACGATGCATTAGGCTTCCATTGGAAATTTTTGTACAGGTAGTAATGTCAATTGTTAGAGATGAAACACTCTTAAATGCAAGTTTGTGATTGGTACTGTCAATTTAGCCATGTTTCATCACTAACAATTCACATCAGTACCTGTACAAAAACCTCCATTGGAAGCAATGCATTGTGGGAAGCTACTGAAATCTTCTCTTGGAACAACTAATGATAGGGGGCTATTTCCTGGCTATTTCATATTGGAAGGGTGTTTCCAGCATTAGTAGTAGTAAAAGTAGTAAAACCAAAGTTTTAAATCCTGTTTTGTCCCTGTGAATGGGGGTGGCCGGATTCACCTCACACTCGCAGCAACCGCCCTTACTCCCTCCTTCCACTTCACCCGATTTCACTTTCACTTCACCAGCATCCACTGAATTATTATTTGAACTGATATTAATTATCCCAATTACAAAATTCCTTCTTTTGCGATACATAGACATGTTCTAGTTTTACCATTCACAGGTACAGTTTACTAGGTCATGCCGTAAGATCAACTCTGGCGTGTGTTTTCTTGTGTTACACGCTGTTTCTGTGTCGTGTGCTGAATTAATGTAATTATAAAATAGTTGTGTTTACCCATAAGCATGCTGATTTGGGCTTCAGGTGAGGGCTAATGTATATAAAAGCTTCATAACCATGCAAAAATATCAATTTTGAAAAATCTAGAGGGTGCACTATTTTTCAAATGTGCCAGTGTTTCTTTAATCTGCAATTCACTGGTAAGTACTGAAACAGGGATTTTCATTAGAATCCAATTTGGTTTTAAATACTTAATTTTTACTTCTATTTACTTTACATTCATCAAAGGAGAGTTAAGTATATTGTGCATTGCAGAATAAACTGTTTTTGTCTTCCAAGCGAGGTTGAATGCCCAGCAACATTGAAAGATATTTAATCATTCTATTCAATTTCATGCTACAGTAGACTGGAAACAAGGACAGTAATGGTGTCGCATAGTATAGATTCTGTTGGCAACTTTGCTCCAGGACCAAAAGAGAGTCAGTGACCTCATAGAGCAGCCTGGGATGAATATACCTATAACGGGATAGGTAAAGTAAAGTCCTTCCCCGCACCAAATGGCGCATAGGGCGGTGCCTATCTCCATTTCCATAACCCTAGGCCACGCGTCTGCCAATACAGTGAAAGCTACAGTAAGGGGTTAGTCTTCTGGTAGCTCCACGTGTTTACTTCCCTACTCTATTTTTTAAATGCCGAGCACCTGACAAGAAGGCAGTAGGTACCTTTTTAAAGTCTTTGGTATGACCCGGCTGGGATTCGAGCCCGCAACCTCCTGACTGTGAGGCAAACGCTCTAACCACTAGGCCAACACGTCGGTGTATAGAGGGATAGGAAGCACACACAAATAAACAGAAGTGTGCCTCAGCCTATAATTTTTACAAAAATATTAACTATTTTCCAAGGAAAGTGATTGGGTGGGTGATGAGGAAGAGAGGTATACCAGAAGCAATAGAGTGGTGATGAGTTTGTATGAAGGAGCAGAGACAAAAGTTAGAGTGGGGTCTGGTTTGTCCATGGAGTTTGAGGTGAAGGTGGGTGTGCATCAAGGTTCTGTGCTGTCGCCATTGATATTTGCAATTGTGATCGATGTGGTGCCAAAGTAGGTTAGATGAGTGAGATGTTGTATGCTGATGACTTGGTTTTAAAGTGCAAGAAAATGCAGGGATTGAGGGAATAAGGTAGAGCCATGCGGCATATGTGCAGGCTGCAAAATAACCAAAGACAATTGCCATCGGTGCCCTATGCCGTAATGATACCCCTAACAACTCAAAAAATACAGCAAGTAAACTTGCATCATCCCCCTGGCAAGATGGCAGTCTGGAATATGACCTCAGATGACCTTTGACTTTGGCCCATGACCTTTGACATCATCCACACATGAAGGAACCCCCTATTGCACCTTAACCCCAAGTCTGGTTTAAATCGGACTTAAACTTTTCGAAGGAGACGCAAAAAAACCTAACCAAACTGGAACACACACATACATACACTTACATACATACGCACATTCGCACCCTCGCAATATCCCCTCTGCTTTTCAAGCCAGGGGATAAAAAATCAAAGGCAGCTATTGCGGTGCCATTTCGTTCTTTTGTCATTGTACCCTTTTCAAAGACGGACACTGCCAAATTTTGCGGCTCCACAAAAATGCAATTCTTGCACCATAAGTCGTTCCTAATCATTTTTTTCTCTTCCCGGCTTTGTATTCAATCATGATATCATCCAAAAAATGTAATCATCCCTAATATTTTTAATACAGATTAATCATTATATACCCCAAACGCCCTGGAAAACAATGCATGCTATGGACACCGCCATATTTTATTGTTTTTTTGTATTTTTCTGTATTGCAGCACTATGTAATTATGTTGAAGGCATATAAGAACTTGAAAAACACAGGTTTCCTCGTTTCCGTAAAAGTTGGATATTAAAGGTGCAATGAGAGATTTCACATATCAGGTGTCCCTAAAAAAAAAATCAAAAGAACTGATTTTTGCCGTAATATAATATAAAGTTTCCCATTAAAAATATCCCCATCTGAAAGGATTAAGCTGAAAAAAAATGTTTCTTTGGTACAAAAATTGTGAAATTTCTAATTTCATATAGGAGCAAATATAAAATTCAGCCTATGTTTTACATTGAAATATAAGCAAATCAAAATCGCCTTTTTTCACTCTTTTAAGTCATTTCTGTAGTGAAATACAAGGTAAGAAATCTATTGAGTGATGTCTAATCTATATGAAATTACTATTATGACACAATATTTGGGTGCCTCAAAATCTCTTGTTGCACCTTTAATCAAAGCAGTAGTACTGGAATTTATAGTTTTATTTTTTACTGAAAATATGCCTTGGTGTCCTCCCCATTTTGACAAATTGCCTTGATGCCCTTTTCCAATCGCTGAATTGCCTTTCATGCCCTTGCAATTTGAAGGCAATTTTTTATTTGCACTTTAAAAACTGCCCTGCCCC
The DNA here is from genome assembly GCA_023653785.1 of Ophioderma brevispina. Lineage (NCBI taxonomy): Eukaryota > Metazoa > Echinodermata > Ophiuroidea > Amphilepidida > Ophiodermatidae > Ophioderma > Ophioderma brevispina. Next base: position 65,523 of record JAMKCH010002596.1, on the reverse strand, counting down.
CCCCGGTCTTTATTTTGCACCCGGCATATGTAGGAAGAGGGTAAAAGCCTAAAAAGCAGCCATAGTGTCCATGATGTCACTCACAACATCAGTTGCTCCAAGTAAGTTAAAAATTGATTTTCTGGTGGTTTGATTTAATTGGTACATTGTATTGGAGCTATTACAAATCTCTTAGTACAATTTCTCTAATCAAGCTATCATCCTATTTGTAGTAATCCTATTACATTTTATTCAAATAAGAACTATGAATGAACAAAATACATTTGAAATCTACTGGGTAATGCAATAGCGAGAGATTTATTCTTTTGTACTGTTTTACAAAAATATCAAAATAGGGCTTTCTAAGCTAACTGGAGATATAAATGTTAAAAGATGGAATATGAAATTGTACCACATGTAAAAATATTTTAACAATCAATAATAAAATCTCATTACAATGGGTGCAATTACGAGTTGATTATTTCACGTATCCATTCGCATTATCCAAGTGCATGCATTCATTCATTCTGTACACCCCTTTCGATAAAGCCTTATCTCTTCCAATGCTACACAGTGCAATTATTTTGAAAACATCGCCCTTTTGGAAAAACTAGAAATTACAACAGTACAAATCTGACACCTTTTATTGGAATTTTAGGTTACCAACAACAGCACAAAACTGATATCTTCATTAGAATTTAGGTCATCATCTAATTTTTTAAGTACACTCCTGCGTAACCTCCATAATTGTGTTGTGCCTTTGTAGGCTTGGTTACAAGGAATGTTTCCACTTAAATAATAGTACATTCCTTTTCTTCAATGATTATGAATCTTCAAGTTTAATTTTTCAAGGACGAGTGTATACAACTCTCAAATGCATCATTTCCCACCAGCATGCCTGGAAGAGCTGAACTGAGCTGCAGAAACTACACACAGAGTGGACACAATTGGGGGGTTTTTTTACAGATTTTCATAATATGCAGCGCCACCTTTTGGCCATTTTCATTAATACTTCACCACATTAATGACTGAGAGTTGCAGCAGCCAAATAGCGGTTCAACCATGTGAAATGGTTTTAAAATTAGACGACCCACTCAACTGATTCCAATAAGTAAGATATTGTTGCAATCCTAAAGGAACACACAGCTTAAGAATTTTGGAAAATATCATATAGGTATATTTTGAAAAACGAAGCAAACAGTGTGTTTTTTTTCATGCAAATTACTAACAACAAATTTAAGTAGCACTCGTGTCACCAATTTTAACTTCTTGGCCACAATACATAATTTCTTAAGTAGTTTCAAGGTTTTTCTAACAAACCTATCATAAAACAATGCCTACAATTGACCAATTTTCTGAATTTGTCCAATTTGCAAGTGCTTTTATAATAAGTAATCTTCAAGCCCGTTTCCGTTCATTTAACACGGGCTGGCGGAGTCAAAGACCATAACATCATTGGTAATTGTTGCCTGTTGGCATTCGCTTCTCATACGTGGCGATTGCGTACTGCATAAATGAAGCCTATTGTAAGGTGCGGGGACGGTAATACTGTTCAAATAGACGCGATCGTTAAACCTGTGAAAGATATTCCACAATTGGACTGCTGATATTGCCATGGCCGAGTGCATTCAGTAAAATAGATGCCATACATGCTACTAAGCTAATTAGATTTTTTTTTATTTACAGGCTATATATAATATGCATCAGTGGAGGGATTTTTTTTGGACAGGAGTAATAAATTCTTGATGAGCAAGATTGAACGAAAAAAAAACAAACAGCATATCGCGATTAGGCAAACAAAAGTTTGCTCAAAAGAAATGTGAAAAATGCACAAATTGCACTTTTTTTTAATAGAACATGCTAATGTGAAATGCGCGGGTATTTAAAAAAAAAAATTATTGCATTTTGACCCGCTTTTCATTTTTTCAGCTGCGTTGGCGCTGAATTTTTCTGAAAATTCAAAAAAAAAAATCTTTCAGTGAGCAAAAACCTAAAAAAAACAATGGGCTAAAAGACCAATTGTTAAACAAAATTTGCGCAGTCTTCTGAGACAACCTGTTTTTTTTCATGGCCTTATGTACTTCATGGGTCAGTTAAGTGACCATCCATTATTTACGTACCAAGTATTCCTGTAGAAACCCATGGCATAAGTAAAATGAATCTCAGGTTTTTTCAGCATTGGCTTAAACCCCATACCTATACACTTCACTACATTCTTTTTCCCTGAAATTACATATTTAACAAAAATATGCAAGTTATCACATTTTTTTTCTCTATTATAGAGTTAGTGCAATTTTTGAAAGACTTCACACTACACTCCCCTGAAGACCTTTGACTCCTGTTACCCCACATAAGCCCCCTTGTCTCAATGTATAAGATACCAAGTATGAAACTGATCCGTAACTGCACTAAAATGTTACAGTGGGGTGAAAAAGTGTCAACCAAAGGTGTATACTTAAATGTTTGAACACACACAGGACACAAACACAGACGGACGCAAAGACACACAAATCATGGCGACATAAGGTCAAATTGCATCGGAACGACCTAAAATGATGCATTCTGCATTGAATATTTGGAAACACATGCAAGTCGGCTTGTGACCAACTCTGGATGACCCACATCCATTAACAGAGAACAACACTATGCAGTGGTGTAGTTGTAACATTTTTGGTTAGTTTCTTTAAGTAGACAAAAATGGCTAAACTGATGAATGCATAATGTTTCCGTTTCAAGTTGCAAGGATTTGTTTCCAAAATAAACGAAGCTGCTTCAGTTACATCTGCAAACTCCACCTTAAAAGACACATGATTACATTTGTATAATAAGGGATGTTTCCATAGAAGGTGCTTGTTTCCAATTTTTGTGTATCGTATATCTTAATGGTATGACGAGCCTGACACTTGTATACACAGGCCACAGGACAGTGGGAAAAACTAATTGTGGTTTGATGCTTGACGTGATAATGCATAGTGCAAAGCCATATTATTTACTGTGCTTAAGAGATGGTTACCACTAAAACAGCATTTTGTAAGTATCTTGAGAAACGGAATAGATTTGAAAGCGAAATCAGGAAGACAATGATAAAAGAACAGAGTCTAATCCTGATATCCAAATTGTTCTACTTCCGTCTTAACCCGTAAAATCAAAGTGAGGGAACAAACACACACTTTAACTAAACGGTAGGTTTTTTATCTATATCTGAGAACGAATAGATGAAAGCTGAAATTTCAGGATGACAGGAGAAAGAATCAACAGCCTTTCACCTTTCATCTGATATCCAAATTGATCTCTTCCGGTAATCAAAGATATGCGGAACAAGCACCTTTAACCAATAAAACGGTAAGTTTTTATCTGTATCTTGAGAACAGAATAGATTTGAAAGTGAAATTTTTCAGGAAGACATGAGACAATACAAGCGTTCATCTGTATATCCAAATTGATTCTACTTCCGGGTAAATCAAAGATGAGCGGAACAAACACCCTTTAACTAAACGGTATTTTTTTATCTGTCTCTTTGAGAACTGAATAGATTTGAAAGCTGATTTCAGACGAAATGAGAAAAATAAATAATTTTGTTATTTTTTGCAGTGATGTAAAATTTGATTCTACTTCCGGGTAAATTAAGATGAGCGGAATCAACACCTTTAACTCAACGTAGTTTTTTTATCTGTATCTTGAGAACAGAATAGATTTGAAAGCTGAAATTTTCAGGAAGAAATGAGAAAAATACGGCGTTTCATCATCTGATATCCAAATTGATACTACTTCCTGGAAATTCGGGAGGGGGTCCCAAACAGTTGGAACAAGCACCTTTAAAACTCCCTCATGTCAGACTTTTGCAGGCATCTGGGGAAGAAAAACGGTTTTTTGCAATTTTTTTCTCTGCTGGACTTTTAAAACACCCATAGCAGGAGAGCAGAGCAATATCAATCAGGTTTTCCAGATTTTTAAAAAATTATTTCTCACAATTGGGACAACTGTTTGTATTGTATCTGCCATTTTTATTCATTCATAGATGTGGTTCTATTATACAATTACCATGATGCAGAAATGATCTTGAACTTTCACTAACAACAGGTATATACAATTATTAACCCTAACACCACATCTGTTTTATTGAGGAAGAATGAGGGAAGATGGAAAAAAGAAAAGTCGAAATATTCGGTTTCAGTCTCGAAAGATGTGACCCCTTTGGGCCTCCAGCCCATTAACCGGGGATACCACTCTAACTGCGGCATCGCTGCCCGGCCAAAATTTTTGTGCCGCACATATGTATGTCCTTGTTTGATGATGTCATCACTACATCTGGGACTTTTTGTGGATTCGGTGGTCTTAGGGTTATGGAGGCACAGGTCGGTATACAGAGGTATATTAGGCATTCTTGTATGGCAATTGTTCATTGTCACATTATCTAAAAACACAACATTTTGGGTACAGGGCTGTCTTTAACATTATTTTGGTACTTTTTATTACCAGGTAAAAAATGAAGAGAAACAAAGTCTCATCAGCCAAGCACCAATGATTTTTCCCATTAGGGCACAAAGATCCACACAAGTAAATATACGTATCTGCACACAGAGCAGCAGGCAGGCATACTCGCTCACACAACACACGCAGACATCATTTTAACTTCATCAACAGCAAAGCCAATACTGCCATCTCGCTTGCTGCTTTGGCCTTCCCTGCCAATTTCACCCATCGCAGAGAGAATAATTGCTGACCTAAAAGATGACACCCTGCTCATCATCTTGGGATAACCTGACTCTGCACCTTGTCAATCAAACCTCAGCAACCCGAAACCTAGCGGACCTATTGGTAGAGTATCACGTATCGACAACTGTTGGGATTTGGATTCCGTGTGTCCACACCCGTGAGTATGCCTGGCATTACTGGCTGTGGACTGATGTCTTCTAGAGATCTACTACAGTGGATCCTCTTTCTCTACATAAAAGACACATGTAATTTGATGCAGTCCAATTTCCAGTTGTGGATAACTTTACATGGCGACTGCAAGATGTCTATTTCAAGCCTGATTCAATTTGAATTCCAGCTTGTACTGATAATGTGATTAAACTAAAAATACAGCATTCACCTTGTGTCACCTCACCTGCCATCATGGATTGTACATGGGTCAAAGGTCATGGGGGTTGAGAATTCATAATCATTTGTGGGGTTGTCATAAAGGTCCATCTTTGACAGCCCATATGATCTTGGGCCACTAGTTGGTTTGCTGACTGAGAATGAAGTTAATTCTTCAACGCGTACAATACACTGATGCAGTGTCATGTCAAAATCGATTGTTTCTAGGCCAACTGCTCACAGCTGCTCACGCTAACCGGATTCTGAACCACGATCAAAATGATCACAATATAAAGTCAATGACTCATTGAAAGGTGTGCTAACCCAGTCTGAACATCTGAACAGGTAACTTTGGCATGACATATTCACTGCGACGGCGAGTAAGTGCAAGACTAACATTTTTACAACACAGACAGCTGTGTCACACATTCTACCAAAGTATTCCCCATGCATATGTCGGTTTGCACACAGACCATTTTGATGCTCATTTAAGCTAAGATTCAAAATAATATCTACACTCATATTCCATTTAAATAGAAGTAAAAACATCTGTGGGGTCAGGCCAGCAATCAATTACTACACCTTTCAAGTGATCTCCCTTACTTTTTGGAAAATTCCTCAAATATCAAGCTTCTTGGTATATGGTATATGGTCTTTCATGGCTGCCGCCTTGAGAATGTTTACGTGGATATTTTGCATGTTAAAAATATTTGAATAATTAAATTAGTACTATTACTTGTGCTGCAATAATCTTTTTGCAGACTTTTTGTTTGGTTCTATCTTTTCTACCACCCAAACTTCCCTGAATATCGGCCACTCTCCATACTGCAATCAGCACTTTAGTTGCCTCTGTTGTCCATATGAATGATGCGAGGATGTGCTGCTGTATTTTTAACCATAATAACAGATTACATATAAAGGGAACCAAAAAACAGAACTTGTGGAAATGGCGGCAGACAAATTGATGAACCACGCATTGCTAATTTCCAGTTTCTTGCTGGTATGCGAGAAACGGTATGTGTGTTTCTATCGGTGTTAAAGGTGCATTTTCTGATCCTAGCACAACCTACATTTTTTTTGGTTTAACGGTTAACTCCATATTCCTGAAAAAAGCTTATTTCCAAATTTCAGTTGATTCTGATGGTGCGATTTGATGTTATGCAGTCCCATATAGCCACTGTGTTGTAATTTCTGTCCATAAACAGACAATTACAAATTTTTTCAAGAGCAGATCAAATTTGCACGTAAGATTAGGCACACATACTGTACTCAAACGAACAGTTCAAATGATATAAAAATCTCAAATTTTTTAGGTAAGTTGGGGGACAAGGCTGTGGATCATGAAATGCCCCTTTAACCTAATAATTTCTCTGGCATTATCCTTCTGAAAAAGGATAAATGCTGATGAAAACACTATCCGTATAAGCAGGAAAATACCAGAGAACAACTCTTTCTATTGAGCCAATTTAATCCATTTGCCGGTATACTGGAAAATTAGTCTCAATTCGCCAGCAGAGTGGTTACGTAACTCCATAGTAACTGGATCACGCTCCTAATGTTGTGAACCATCATCCTATAGGCAATGTGTTGTGATCATTTTGATCATGGGTCCACACAGAGTAGCGTGATCCAGTAGCCTAGGTAACGGCACAATGTTACGTAACACTTCGCTTGCGAATACAAACACATATTTATTGATACAGTCTACCTTCAATGTTTGTAGTGAGTAGTAAAGAGCAGATATCTCTCACTGTTTACACTATATCACAGGACCATGTATTCACATCCTACATAAGAGGTTTAAATCAACAAATCCCATAATGCATTGTGGTATGGAAACTGACACCTTTAATGAGGCCATGTGACCTAAATAGTGCCTGTTCACCAGCATGCAATGAGCTGACATTCTATGCCCAACCTTGTTGCACAAAAAGCTATATATTGACAGTGTATCATCTATCTGTGTTTTCATATACTGCATAAACAGATTAATTCAGCAAACTCAGTAATACATTAATGATTTGGAAATTGACACTATAAAGGGTCATTTAGTGATCCACAGCACATTACTCCTACACGGTAAATAAAGTTGAGATTTTTTCGATCATCTCTCTTTTCCACTGCATGATTTATGGACAAGCACCAGATCTCCTTAGCCAGCTGCTACCCGAGCTGCTCTCAGTTGACCCTCGCCTTAGGCGCTCAGTCAGGTCTCATGACCTTGCTGTGAAAATCCCAAGGTCCAACTTGGCCTCCCACAGAAGATCATTTCTCCCATTCTCTGTATGATTAGGGAATGCCCTTCCTGCTAATGTAGCATCAAAACAGGACTTGCAGAGCTTCAAAAGGAAGGTTAATCCCTATCTTGGTGCCAATCTGTCAGCGTTACTAATTAGATAACTACTGTTAATGCCTTGATAAGCCTTGACATAAAAAAATTGTCTAAACCAATGGCCTATTGCCCAATCTTATGCGCTGATTACGTCGTCTCTACAAGATATCAGGGGCCGGACCCATGAAAGACATCTTACGTGTAACATGTCTTAAATATCCCGTATACTTTAACTCGGGCAATGCGCCAATGTTAGAATTCTTGAAGTAGTCCGATGGCGTTAGTCGAGCTTAAGTAGACACAAATGTCAGAACATTGATCATGCAATCCTATCATTTCAGAATGTGCCACTGTTTTCCCCTTTGATTTAAATTACCAGAAACTAAAAAGCCTAAAAAATCTTAAATCTGGTGTAAACATTTCATATACAAACTTACACCAGTATTGGTGTGTTTGACTTTCCTTTTCTTATTTTTGAAAGAAATCCACAGCAAAATCCATAAGTCAATCCACCCCACGCCTAAACATGAATGATCCTATTAGCCTTTATACAACACAACAGAATCCCACACCCCACCAATCCTAGGAGCTGGGTGAAATACACACACCCTTCTTATTTCACATATCAAAACAACAAATCCATCCATTGCAACTTCTGTATTGAAGCATTTTAGAGGACTATTTTAATCCAAATCAACAAATCCATCCTGAAATCTCACGTGGATCTTTTTATTTCCACAATTTTCATTTGAATCGGAAAATGCCATTTTCATATTAAAGGTCATCTAAGGTTTCCTTGCAGAGTTGGGCTACCTGAGGGCAGATCAGGACTCTACCTGCGATTGTGGAACAGCGCACAGACAATGGGGAACTCTTGGTATGCCCACTGTTCGAGCAGCAATGACGGCGGGGCCTTGCAGAGTTCAGTGATGCAGCCAGACATTGTACCCATCTTCGGCTATAGATCCTACGAAATATTCATCAAGTAACTTCGACCATATACAAAACCGTTTTCAAAACCATTGCACTTATATTAGGCTAATTGTCATCCCACTTATAATACTAAACTAATCTTTTAAGAGTTTTAAACCATAAAATATGGTAGACAACACATTTCACATTCAGTAATAATATGTGACAAGCCACAATGGTACATATTCTGCAGGCATTGTTTTTTTTTACCTGCCCAAGAGATAGAACAGTGCATGGGCATATAATTCATATAACATTGGCTTCAGATAGCAGTATAAGGCCACCTATGAGTGGTTGTATGTCAGTTGAATTTAGGATGGATCAAAAGGTTCAACAGTTTAAGCACATCACTATTATTAGTGTTGTTGAACCATGTGTGACAAATTGGCCATTGCTGTGAATTGAGATACTAGCTAACCACCACCCACTCTCTTTAAGCTGACCCAACTGGGAATGTGTGTACAGTACACCGATGGTACAAGGCACAGGGGACGTATACACTGTGGACAGATATTGGTGGCAATACAGTAACAGTCTACCCTTGGGAGAAAAAAATGGGAAGTTTAATGTCCAAACACACACAGCCCTCCCGGTAACATAACTGGGACACGCAATGTTAAAATTGCTAAGTTTACTAATCACGACAGTTGTGAATTAGGGGATGTAATTGAAAAGATATAGTCATAGCATAACCAGATTAAATTAGGATTCTTTCCATCTGAGCCATGGTATTTAACACATGGTGTGCGTGTGTGCGATGGGATCATCAATATAGATCAATGTGTCATAAAATGTACACAAAAAGGTTAAAAAACCTGAAGATTTATGTCAATACGAACAAACAAATCAGCATGAACTCATTGTGTAATGTGGATGTGGTAGTGATGAAATTTGAAAAATTTGTTTGAAAGGTTTGACCGACCCGAATATCTTATCTAAGGCTTTACTATTGTTCCATCAGGAGCAATGCGGTAAGGAGGTCAAATACAAAATGTCATACTTTTAAAAATGCAGCCCGAAACAAAAACTCAATCATGACAACAGCGGTAATAACCTCTACCCATTACTCAGGTATCGTAGATCGTATTAAAAGGGTCTGATCGCTTGACGGTGGGTGAATTAAACTTTGCATGCATTACTGATATGCCTCACAAACTTGCAGTGCAAAAAGATACTTAAATTTGTTTTAGGGGGCCTTTTTCTCAGTGGCCAAGGTTGGTTTTCTTAACAGTTGTAATAAGTAACAAGGCCTAAAGCTACAAGGTATAATCTCTATTTATATCTAGGCCTATAGGGATATTTTAATCCGGCATACATTAGGACGTGCCTCCTGAGCCAACTTGGTATCTGAACATTTATTTTTGGAAATAGTGACGAATTACAACTGAGATCAGCAAAAATAGTGAGGAAAAGTATGTCATTGCCTAGCTGTTCAACCATGTTTCTGAAAAAAAGATACAATGATCACTAACCAAGTCTTCCGGCCATTCATGTTTGTTCGTGGATTGGGTTGTAGTGGGATGGGGTGTGTGAGTATTGGGGGGTTAGTTTGTAATTGGATGAAGCAGTTCTTGTGTGCAAGTTGGGTGATTTGCTCTTGTTTAGAAAGAGTGTTTACAGATTTGTTTTCAAAATAGGCTTGAAGTTTTACATAAGGTCATAGAGATCAATAGAAAATATATAAACCCCATGGTATTGTGCCGTAGTTTCTTAGGCAAAGTTTGATGATTCTAAGACTATTTGCAGAAATATTGTTAATGGTCACATAGGGGTCAGAAGAGTTATCTGTGCATAACCCTTCAAAAAGTCCTGAACCAGTGGTTGTATAAAGTAGGTTGTTCACAGCATTTCATTTGTAGAAGTGTGTTATAGATTTGAAAAAATGGGTCATGGTCATGACAGAGTTAATTAGGAGGTCAATTGGACTTATATGCAGGGCCTTGGGCCGGTGGTTCTTTTTAGCAAGGTTGGTAGCTATACAACTTTACTTGGAGAACAAATGTATCAATTCCAAAAAATGGTTCAAAGGTCAGGTAGGGCAATTGGGGGGAGGTCAATATGTGTATACTCCATGATCCCGTCCAGTCTTTAGGTTTTGTGATCACAGCATCAATTGCAGAAAGTATTACATATAGGTTTATTTGTTGAAAGTATTGATTTAATTCAAATGGTTCAAAGGTCATTTGAGGTCAAAAAAGAGCACATGGGGTATAGAAGTCAAATGTCAAGTGGGTCACAAATTGTCAATCTGTGAATACTCCCCCAGATGAGTCTGGACCCGTTCTTTTATGTTTTAATTTGTACATTTTGTTTGCAGTGTTTTATAGATTTGACAAAATACATAACGTCGTTGGACGTGCGTTGTGTCGTCTGCCGTCATGATTTTGTTAATGGGGCCAAAGGTCACCAAAGTCACAAGGTCACCAAGGTCACCCGAGGTCTATAAGGTCAATAAGGTACCATGGTCACATGAGCGTCACCATGTCACGAGGTCACCAAGGTCAACATGAAGGTCACCATGGTCACTGAGGTTCACCAGGTAACCCCATTTTGGGGGAGGACACCAAGTTCACATGAGGTCACAAGGTCACATGAGGTCCCAAGGTAACACGAGGTAACCAAGGTACACGAGAGAGCACCATTGTACCATGAGGTCACCAAGGTAACATTGAGGTCACCCGAGGTTACCCGAGGTCACCAATGGTCACATGAGGTCACAAGGTCACATGAGGTCACTAGGGTCACATGAGGTCATTGAGGTCACATGAGGTCACAAGGACACATGAGGTCATTAAGGTCACCCAGGTCACATCACCCAGGTCACATGAGGTCACCAGGTCACAGTTCACCCATGGTCAAATGAGGGCAACCATAGGTCACTGAGGTCATCAAGGTCACCCAGGATGCATGAGGTCACCCCACCACCACAAAGCCCACACCAGGCCCAGAGCACCCGGCCACGCCCACAAGACACCCCTAATACACCCCTGCCCTCATACACCCTTCCCTCCCAACACAGCCCCTCCCGATCACCCCTCCCGACGCACCCACCTTCCCCCGACCCAATAAAATCCCACCCCCACACACCTGGCCCCTCCCCAACCCACCCACTCCCCAACACACCACCGCCTCCCCAACACGCCACTCCCTCCCCAACATCCGCACCCCCTCCCCAATCATCCCATCCCCCTCCCCTAAACACCCCACCCCCTCCCCAACAACCCACCCTTTCCCACACCCTACCCCTCCCAAACACCCCCTCCCCAACACCCCCTCCCCAACACCCCACCCCCTCCCCAACACCCCCACCCGCCCCGTAACATTTGGACCACAGATACACTCACAAATAAAGGAAAATCAAGAAAGAATAACAAGAAATGAGCCCCCCCCCCTGCACACGAACCCGAATAGAAACATGCCTTGGGGATTGAACGATTATCCAATCATATGCCTTCATCGGCCAAGCCTCTGATGTGCAGGACACGGTGACCCCTTCGTGTGAGAAATAGCCGCCCGATGGGTATTTATGATTGTTTGTTAATCGTCCTGGGTTTGACCGTTTGATCATTTATACTTCTAAAATTTAACAATTTTACGTAGGAATCTGTGGATGAAATTACACCAGAAAGATGATAAACACTAGGTCCCTCAACTCTAAAAGGAAAAATATACAGATATAGGAGCGTTTTGAAACGTTCTTGTGCAAAATTTGCCCTTCAAAATTCTTCCGAAAGTTGCATCTGTTTCATTACTTTTCACTAAAATGAAAACCCTCAGAGAACCAAGATAAGATTTTATTTGTGTTAAAATGATGATAAAATTAAGGCGTAGTGATGTTAAGTGACGAAAAAAAACGGAGATATTTCACCACCTCATAGAGGTTAACACGCCGTACAACGTTCTGTCTACGGGGTGTGCGCAACCTCGCCGTGTGCGTGACCTGCTGGCTGACTGGGCGAGCTCATCGGGCAGGCATTGCCCACCGGGCCTGCCTATCAAATTACCGCCTACACATGGCAATGAACCGGTGCAGTGCACCACACTACAAAATTCTATATTCAACTTAAAATGAAGCTCATTATGCCAGCACAAAACCGGAGGTAGGCCTACCTAAACAATTATGGGTCCACGAACTCCTTAAACCTCTTTACAGGCATAATCGATAATGTAATCGTTATTTGTTGACATTCCAATCAACCAGGGAACAAGATTCAACAGTATCGGAGCTTGTCGGTATAGTACATCACAGCCGATACACGTAACCAATCTTCACATTCGTTCTCACACGCAGTTTGGCGCTTCAGCGGTTACGGATATTGCCCAAGCCTTCGACAGCAAAGGAACAAACAACGGCCCCATAATGCAATGGCACAACAGCAACCAGCTCATGCTCTGCAGCTGACGTATGAGAGCAAAGCATTGTGGCAGGATGGCATTGATGGCATGGGATGGCAGAACAAAACAGTTTGTGCAATCACATATGGCGGTGCCAGTGGTGTCACCAATTTGCTAAGTCAGTGTTGCCAGTAAATCGACCCAAAGTTCAAACAGTGGTTGCTCCGGCATTCTCGGGGAACTAAAAACAGCCCATTTATCCAGAACATTGGAGAGCTCGCACCGTAATCGCCCAAATTAGACGATTAGTCAGTATAATGCGAACAAGGTAATTTGGCAACATGGAAAACAATTTCGGCCGGAACGACTCCAGGGGACAGCCACTAAATTAATAATCTTCATCCTTCTTTAAGGCGGAAGACTAAAAAGGCTTAGTCTCAGATGCAAGGCAAAACCCATACTTTGCAATGCATCATGGGGATGTGCATTCACCTTCAGAGAAGGGTAAAGGGGAGGACCTGTGTATACAAGGAACGGAGTGACCACTCTCATTTCGAAGCGAGGGGGCAGGGGACTCCACCATATAATGTACTGTAGGGGGGATCGCCAAACCTCTACAGCAGGGGTTCTCAATTATATTACATGAAGTGGCCAGATAATCTGAACATGATGCAAAGCTCCCCACTTGAGGGCCAAATACACCTGAAATTCTTAGTTTCCTTTATATTTTAGAACAAGTTGAGGGCCAAAAATCAATAGTTGACGGGCCGGATTGGCCCGCGGGCCACAATTGAGAACCCTGATCTACACCGAGTCTGTTTACCTTCCCAACATTGAAAAAATGCTGCCTACATAAAATGCTGGTAACAATTTATATACATGGGTAGAGGATTAATTGAGGTAAAGTGCCTCACAGGGATTATAAATACCTGAATGGCTCTGCCCCTGAGTCACCTGGCGGAGAGTCTTACCGTTAAAGAGACCACAACAAGGCTCTGGTACCATTGCGTTCGGATACACAGTCCTTAACCTTCATGGTCCAAAGACACAAAGGGTGCGGCACGGGTCGATTTAGAAAAAACATTACATACCAACCCCTGATTTTTTCTCTCAAAATGGGCTGAAAATACAAAAATTTTACATGCACAGGGACAAGTTCTGCATGCACAGAGCCAAAGTTACACGCATGTGCATTGAAAACCCCTCTAAATCGAACACTGTGTGCTGGGGCTGGGCTTTTTGGTAGCTGCCTTCCAAGCAATTTGACACATGATCCCGTCAGTTTAATCGCTCTGACCGAAGTCAACAGCTTCCAAAAACTTCTTAAAACTTATATTTTCTCGTGATTGTTTTTGGCTTGTTTGGACTTGTTTTAGTGTATGCTCATGCAAAGGCATATTATTAAATACGGGGTAGTACTACTCAAGGGAGAAGCACATTGGCCACAGTGGGGTCGAAACTCACGACCTTTTGTGGGGTAGGCAATTATCCACGGACCACATGTGCCCTCAACATATCTTTAATTGGTATGGAACACCAACTTATGTTTACTAAGTGCAATGTTTTCGCATAGGAGTTCAAAACTGTGTTCAAAATTTTCCAAGAGGGCGGCATTTGAATGACACTGACATTAAATACAAGCGATGACAGGCAAGCAATCCCAAATTAAGATATTGCATCATTGGTTTAACACTTAAAACAAAATCTTTACAAAAAATTCTGAAATATGTTATTAAAGGGGCATTTCATGATCCACAGCCTTGTCCCCCGTTTTACCTCAAAGAAATTAAGATTTTTATATCATCTGCACCGTTGGCCCAAGTATAGCATGTGTGCCTAATCTTACTTGCAAATTCGATCTACTCTAGAAGAAATTTGCGATTTAGTATTTTCTGTCCGTAAACGGACAGAAATTACAACACAGTGGTCTATGGGACAGCGCAATACAGCTAATTTGGTCATAACATCAAAATGCAACATCAGAATCAACTGAAATTTTGGAAATAACATTTTCTTGAGGATAGCTAATGAATCATAAACAAATATTAAATGTGCTAGGATCACGAAATGCACCTTTAAAATGTTTTCTTAAAGCAATAACAGCACATTTTTTGAAGAGCAGCCACAATTTTTAAAATTTGAGATTTTTACACATTGTGTTGGTAATTGTCTAGTAAATCATCCCTGCGAATGGTAATCCTCCAAAGCATGTATCATAAAAGAAGCGATTTTGTAATTGAACAGCGGACCCGGAAACGCCAACATTTCTGTCCGTCCATTGTGAAATAGTGCCACCTCACGAAATTACCTCTAACTTGACTTGCCTGAACCAATGGAACTACTAATGGATGAGCGTAGATACGTACATGGCACTATATCCTGGCTATTTCATATTGCAAGGATGTTTCCAGCATCCACTAATTTTTTTCTAAATACTTAATGTTTTACTTGTCAGTCATAAAATGATAGTTAAGTAATACAGTTCCTGAATGCTTACAAAGGAAACTAGTTTCTTGTCTTACCAGAAAGGTTGAATGCCCAGCCACATGAAGATATTTGACATTCTATTCAATTTCATGCACAACTAACTGAACAAGGTAGTTAATGATGTCGGCACACGTATAGATTCTGTATGAAACTTAGTCGTGAGTCATGACCTCATAGAATCTTCTTTTGAATAATGTGATAAGAAAATTGAGGGGCCATGGTCCATCATGATAATAGCCTCATCCCCCAGCAAACCCTCAGAGTTTAACTGTAAGAGGTCCACAATTTTGGTCTCTGAAGAAGCTACTCTTTTCCCTTCCTCCTTTCCTTTCTCCTCATTTACCTTAGGGCTAAAAAAGGATGTTTGGTTTGGAAGTCACTCCAGTGACGTAACCAGCTTTTTTTCATGGGGGCAAAGGGGGGGCACTTATTTTCAGGGGGGCAAGCATATATTAATTTTTTTAATTTTTTTAATTTTTTTATTTTTTTTCAGGTGGGGGCAAGAGGGGGGCCAAGATTCCCCACGGGGGGGAGGGGGGGGGGGGACTGCCCCCTGACCCCCGCTGGTTACACCACTGAGTCATCCCCTGTAAGCCATGCTTTGTGATGGAGAAATCATCAATGTACAAAATTGGGGCATAATCAGTCACCCTCCTTTAATAAGATGGAATCTGGCATTTGTACCCTAAAGCAATCTTTGTAACAATAACAAAGTCTCATAAACTCCTGCATTACAGTGTATTCCAATTAGTCTTATTTGCATTAATCTCATTTCACAACACCCCTTTTGAAAAACCTATCCTTCAATGCAATATCTTGAAAGCATCACCCCTTTAAAACTTCAAAAGCCATGGTTTCAACAGAAAATTAACACAAGACAGGATGCAGTAAAAAACTGACCTTTTTTTTTTCACTGGAATTTAGGTTAACAACAAAAGTACAATCTCATATCTCTCATCAGCATTTAAGTCATTACTGCTAAAGCATCTCCTGTGTAATCTCCACTATGTGTATGGGACTTCATTTCCATGTGAATATTTTTTTTTCAATGATTATGAAATTTTTTCAAAGTTTAATTTTTCAGATGGGTATACCACTTCTCAATGTATCATTCCCCCCCCCCCCCCAACAAGCCCGAAATTGCTGAAGAGAGTTGCAAAGACTAGCACACATTGTCAAGGCAGTGGGCATGAGTAAAATAGATGGCATACACGCTACTATAACTCATTTTGCGCTGATATTGGTACAACCTGGACTTTTTTACAGGTGAGAGTTGTTTGCAAGCAGCTTACAGCAATTAATAGTAGGGGATCCATGGGTGGCATATTGTGAGGGAACCCTACTCAAATAACTAAAAGGTTTTGAGAATGTTTTTGGACAATTCGCGGGTGCTGATTCCGAATACGCACCATGCAAAATTGTCAAGGTTTGGTGTGAAGTGGATTTTAAAGGGCATAACCCCCGATTTTCCTAATTTTTTAAATATAAGCGTTATCAAACCATGGCCATATCCACTTATTTGAACGAAGGTTTAGAGAAGTGTTTTGGGACATCGAGGTGCTGATTCCGAAATGCCCATGCAAATTGGTTAAAGTTGGTAGAAGTGTATTTTAAAGGGTCATTAACCGCGATTTTCCTTATTTTTTTTAAATCTAGCTTTATGAAACCATTTGCAAGATCCACTAATGTGACTGAAGGGTTAAGAATGTTTTATGTCAATTTGAGGGTGTTGATTTCAAATAGACACCATACACAATCACCCACATTGGTGGAAAGTGATTTTAAAGGGGCAATTACCTGATAGTCCTCATTTATTTTTAATAGCATTATCAACATGCCAAAGATCCACTAATTGACTAAAAGGTTAGGATTGTTTTAGGATGTGAATTGGAGGGTGCTAATTTTGACTATACATCATACCCAATCACCCCAGTTGGGGTGGAAAGTGGATTTAAAGGGGAAATAATTAATTTTCCGAGTTAATTTTTGAAAAAATAATTATCAGGGAAATCATATTTTAGAGCACATGTAGGTCCTTTGGGATGGCCTGCCTTGATTATCATTGTTCATGTAATATTTGTCTAAAACTGTTCTTCTCATAAAGGGCAAACTCTTCTATTGACAAATTAGATTGAAAAATCAAATATTAAAACTAATTTAGAGTTTTTATCGCGTTAAGAGTATTGTTAATTTTTCTGTTTTCCAAAATTGTCCCTTTATGGGGGTGTTTCCAAAGCATATCGTATGTTTCATCAGGTTCCAGAAATAATAATGTGTTTTTTATGATCCTCTGTGTAATTTATCATTACTTGTTTTACCAAAGTTAATATAATTGAAAGAAAACTGTCAGAAAACTTGTTTTGTTTTTTGATTGAAAAATCAAATACTAAGTTAGAGTGGCTTTTTAAAGTGGGTTGGGTGTAAATAGCAATCAAACAAGTTCTTTTTAGACCCATCAAAATGGCAGTTTTTTATACAAAAAGATTCCAATTTTTGTGATCCCTATAAAAAGGGACGCATCCCAGCTTTTTTCATGCACCCCCAATTTCTGAAGAAATGGTATCCCCTCGGACCAAACTACACTCACTTCACCAGCTCATTATCCTGTTTACCTTTGAATTTTAAAACCATAATTATTTACGACATGGAATAAGGTGGTACAAATTATTTCAACGAACTTATTCTTTCCCGCCTTTTTAGAGAGCATTCACCTACAATCATAATAATTATCTTGTTTAAGAACTATTATAAATGCATTTAGAGTAATTCATCCTTTCGAAGAACAAAGGCCATAAGTGAAGGGCGAAAAATCAAAATAAGCAAGTTACTTGCCAGATCACTAAAAACTAAGCACACCTTGATTTTTTGGTAGTTTTGTATGATATACACAATAATTCAGATGTGTGCGTAATTAATTTTGTTGCGGTCACCACCTCGAAATCAATATGGCGGCCAAAATGGCCGCCGTTTGGCTAACCACAGTATTTTTAGGGTAATGTCCTACGAGCCTTACTGACCTTGTTCTGGGTGTCATATTGAAGATACTTAATTATCTACTGATGAACCCACTTTTTTGGGTTTCGTCGTTGTTATCTACACACCGTTGTGGGCAAAAGGGCATTTTTGCCATTTTTTTTTTTTTTCAAAAAAATATGCGTACTGAATACGTTCTCCCCATAAATCAAAACTGTTCTTCATAATTGGACCAAGACTTTCTCGGGAATTTGCCCTTATATAATATGCATTTGTGTGAAAAGCACATGATCATAGCCAGTTTTAACTAACGTAAAGTTCTAGTGCTTGGAATGAATGGGGGTCTTAACCACAAAAACGCCATTTTTTCACATTTCTCTACAACAATGAACAAATGTGTGTTTCAAATCCCATATAAACGGCGATATGACAGTTTTTGATCACCTAACTATAGTAATGGTTTGATTTCAGTTGCTGCAATGGCCTTGCTGATTAATTTTTTTGCGGTAACCTCTAATCCAAGATTGGCCGGCCAAAATGGCCGCTGCCTTGACAAAACAATGTTTTTTAACGGATACCACCGGGTTGAAGAAAGCCTCAATCAGCATGTGATTGGCGTCATTTTAAAGCAATAATATTTCTACGGATTATACCATGCTTGATGATGGGGTTTAAGGTGTATATGTGCCAGCAAAAATGTGAGTTTTTTGGACCTTTTTTAAATACCAAAAAGAAAATTCAGAAAAGGACATTCTTTCTACATCTACACAATTGAAAATTATTATTCATGAGTACTTATCTTTGTAGGACTTTGTCCGTATGAATATGCACACTTGAAAAGCAGCTTTACAACATATTCTATAAAAAATATAGTGCCTCAAAGTAGAAATGGTGTTTCATCACAAAACAGCCGTTTTAGCACATCTAGATAACATGTAAGGCTTAAATGATCAAGTACCCCTGTACTCATTACTGGACAATGTGCTAATACATTTTAAGATTTGTAGACTGACTAGAGTACATAATATCATCCAAAAGGCACACCAGGATCCCAACATGACTACTGTTTTCACTTTAAAACCTACTATTTTCCATAGCTCTTAAATAGAAACTCGACGTAGTAGCAACGCGTGTAGCATGCTCACTGCTACAAGTGGCTCATTTTCAAATATGCATTTGCCAAAAAGTTGTGATAAAATTATATTTTGAAAGTTTACTACAATATATTGCCCATACTTTGGCAATACATACAATGATGAAAGCAGCAGATTCATTTTGACCTTATCCTCGGTTCGTATTGTTCTTTCGCAGGTTATGTGACGAATACTACAAGTCTACGTAGTTAGATACATCTGTGTCTGCTTCATTAATATGGTGAAAGTTTTCTTTCTTGATTTTTGAATTGATCTGATCATATCAGGATGAATGCTGCATGATAGGCTGATTCTTGCCACTCCTTGAGACAAGTGCAAATCCCTGTACCCACTCAGACGCCTGACACAAGTGTTCAAACGTAAAAAAAAGCCAATGTTCTATAGGTGTCGATGTTGTTATCAGCGGACTCTGACAAAACTTTTTATTGTACTCTGAAGGCCACAAAAAAAGGAATACTATTTTGAATTGTAACTCATTTAATTAGTTTTATTAATATGTTTTCACATATTTTAAGGATCTGGGAGTATTTATCACAGAAAAACGTAACAGAAAATAGTGTTAAGTAGTGTGTCAGGTGTTCAAAAAGTTCGTTACATTTCGGGTGTTCTGAAAAATTTAGTGCTTCATGCATCAAGCAACAGGCTACATTGGATATGGTGTGATACATACCCTATACAATATCAATAAAGAAACCCAGAGGTCCACGATAGAAGCAGTCGGAAAACAGGCTTCTCCACAATAATCTGCTCGAGCCCCAACCAACGCAAGTTCATAAGTAGCCTAGAAGGTCCTAAGAGATTAAAGGTCCTAAGAAATGCACTAGCAAATTTCTTAAAGGGCTTGACTCAGAGATTTGAAATATAATCTTTTGGTCTATTAATTGAAAATAGTCAAGTGGAAATAAAAAAACAGTCCTAAAATGCTCATTCCCAAAGTTGTAGTTTGGGCAGATACGTGAATTTATAACAAAGTGTATTTTCTAAAGGACTTCAATCTGAACTTAGATATTTCAAAATAGGGCCAAGCATTGGTATATGCAAAAAAAATGATTGTTTGAAATTGAGGGCACCCTCCTCGGGAAATCTCGAGGTTCAGCCTTTAATGGAATAGTGGAAAGAGCATCAAGTATGCATAGGATTATAGCATGGACGTGTGAATGTCTGTGATTTTACCAAACATTGGGATCCAGCATGCTATGAATTTATAACAAGAAATTCCAGTGTTATTTGTAATCTATAAGTTGGGGGGAAACGTTGCATTAGTCGAAGCCTAAATCCTGCAGCCCAGCTATGCGTTCATACGTGAGTTAAACCAGCAGATTGTAGTAATACCGTCCTGGATGCAAAAATTATTTTCTGTAGTTAACTGAATATATCAAGCTCTAGCGTATTGCAAAATTGAAATGCAGAAAAAATTATGCGTCCCGGACTTACCGATGACATGGTATGGAATCAGTGGCTTGCTGGACTGGTATGGGATTTTCAAGCAAAACGGCGGTATATATGTGTGTCGCCGATATGGGTCACATTTTCCGCCTTACTATAACAATGGGGTGTTTTTTTTTTTCCACTAGGCACTATAAATAGTGGGTCACTTTGAGGTAATTGTGCTACTATAATAAAGGGGGTCGATTTTTCCGATTTTCGCTTAAATCACAATTGAAAATGGTTGATTTTTGTGATTTTTGGAAAAAGTTACTATGAAAATGGGATGATTTGCTAAAGACTTACTATACAAAATGGTGCGACATTTCAAAGCCAACCTATAGTAAATTAAAAAAAAACCAAACTATATAATGGGTCATATCTGTATAATTTGGTCACATAAACATGGGTGATTTTTTTAACCCGGGGATGCACACCCGTAACCAATTTGGGTCAAGTACACCATCCCCCCACCCGGGCAAGCAAATGTCTATTTCTGACTGCATCTAGAACATGTTAAATCAATGTCACAGCCAATGGAACAAAACTTGTAGAATCAGCTGTGATGGGCTTATAATAGGAGCTCTTCACTTAAAGACTGTATGTTTGCTTTAAAGGGCAGAGACAGAAAGGTATTGTATTGTGAGTACTAGAGAATGATACACATTCTCTGATCTGAAAGGCATTCTAGGCGATTATATGCAGGGGGTCCAAGAATGACATTCTCCCTTACTTACAGGGTCAATGAACTTCGGTCCCACCATGTGTAGTTCTGGGAAGATTTGATCTGCCAAACTTCTTCCTTGCAGAGTGCCTTTACGTAAAAAAAGGAATGGGGACAACTACCCATGCGTACATAGATAATAGGCACTGTACCGCTCGAGTACCCCAAAAACCTATATCCACAGGGCCATTGGATGGGATTGTAACAGCTGCTAGAGTGAAATTCAAAAATTGATGGATAGATGTACTTCCAGCAACATCTGTTGTTTTGGAACGCGGGGGGGTGGGGGCAGTCACATTGAAATTGAGATGTGGTGTAATGTAAGGCGAGAGAGTTCAAACCCCGGGGCATTCAGGTTTGACAGGGGGACCCTGCTGAACTCAAAAAATTAGGGTCTTTGGGCGACAGACAGACAAAATGCTAAAAAGAGGGTTTTCTGATTGACGATTTTGCAAATTTTCCAAAAAATGGGTCTTTGGGTGACGATTTTGCAAAATTTTCTTAAATTAGTAGTCTTTTCAAATATTTTGCCAAAAATTTCACCCAAAATAGGGGTCTTGGGTGACGGTGACTTAGTGGTATAATTAAAACAAAGGGGGGCTTTGGGTGAAATTTTCAAAAGTTTCATGGGTGACAACGATGTTGAAAAAAGGTCACTTCCAAGAGGGAGTGCCACCCCCCCCCCCGGGGGTTTTTGGGGATGACATGTTGTCGCTGCAATGCCAATTGCACTTCCTATAATGCTCGGGTGCAAGAAAAAAAATGAAAATGACATATACAGGATTTGCACTTCTCCAAAGGAGTGCAAGAACCAACCTATTAATGCAGATATTTATGCTGTAGGATTGTTCTTGCATATAGTGGGCAAGAACAATACAGGCGCGAGACCAAAGGACAAATGACTGGTTACATCGGTGTGTAATAGCCTGTATTGCATAAGTATGGGCAAACAATGTAACCAACTTCAAAATACAGTTTTATCACACTTTCTAGCAAATTGCATTTTGAATGGACCAACTGGCAGTGGTTGGAACAGACCTATGCTACACACCGTTGCTTAATTTAAGGTTCTATTTAAGAGCTTTGTGAAATATTAAGGTTTTAATGTGAAACCCTCAAGTAGAGAAATTTGATTGGACTGTTTAAACTGACCATAAAACATAGAGGTTTTCTTCAATATTATCCCTTGAAAAAATGTAATTTGTGTCACAACAGCGGCACCATTTTTGCCATAATCTTGGATATTTAGAGATTACGCACAAAAAATTGAATCAGTATCAGTAAGCCATGTGCAGCAACTGAAAATCAAACATTTATTATAGTTAGGTGAATCCGTCAAAACTTGTTTTATATAGCATTTTTTATATGGGACTGTGACACATTTTACTTTGGGCACTATCTGTTTTACAGACTATGTTGCTAAAGCTGACCTTTTCACCAGTGTGTGCATATTTTATAGGGCAAAGAAAGTAGCCTTCAAAGTAGATAATAGCTGGGGGTACTCATGAATAAGAATTCTCATTGATGTAGAAAAAAAGTATCTCTTTTCTGATCTCTTTTTGGTTTAAATAAAAATGTCAAGAAACTCACCTTTTTGCTGCATATACCACTTTAAACCAACTTAAACTCCAGCAGACATGGGTATTTAATCCTGAGTACATTTATTTGCTTTAAAGTGACACCAATCACATGCTGATTGGAGCTTCTTCAACCCGTATCCTTTAAACTTAAAAAACATTGTTTGTCCAAAGCGAGCGGCCACTTTGGGCCGCCATTCTTGGATTTAGAGGTTACCTCAAAAAGTTGAATCGGCAAGGCCATTGCAGGCAACTGAAATGCAAAACATTTATTATGTTAGGTGATCAGAAATTGTCATATAGCATTTTATATGCGATTGACGACCAACATTTGTTCATGTGGTTTAGAGGGAAATGTGCAAAAATGGCGGTTTTTGTGATTAAGACACCCATTCATTCTGAGACACATAACTTCAAGTTAAACTTGCTATGATCTTGTGGCTTTTCAGACACAAAATGCATTTATATTGAGGGCACAAATGCCTGGAAAGTCTTGATCCAATTATGAAGAACCAAATTTGATATGTGGGCGGAGAGACCGTATTTCAGGGCCGCATGTCATGTTTTTTGAAAACAAAATGGCAAAAATATTGCCTTTTTGGCCCCAAAACGGTGGGTAGATAACAATGAAACCCATAAAAGTTCATCATGTAGATAATAAATTATATTCAATAGACACAAAACAAGGTGTATTGGAGGCTCACGTTAGGAATTACCAAAAATACTGTCGTTAGACCAAAACGCGAGCCATTTTGCCCGCCCATCTTTGGATTTCAGAGGTGAGTGCCGCAAAACAAAAATAATTGCACACCTGTGATTTGGGTATTATCATAACAAAACTATCAAAAAAATCCAAGGATTGTTGCTTAGTTTGTTAGTGATCTGGAAGGAACTCAAACTAACTAAGCATGATATTTGGTTTGGCCCTCAGCTTAACTATAAAGATATGATCCAACCAGTGACGTACCCAGCGGGGGAAGGGACAACCCCCCCAACCATGGAGGAATGGTGTTTGTCCCCCCCCCCCCCCCCAATGATCTTTCACCGCCTGGCCTTCCCCCCCCCCCAAACGAAAATGTCTGGATACACCACTGGATAAAAAAACACGGATCTCAAAAAGGTCCAGCCTGAAAAAATGTTGGTTGCGTAGTTTCAAGATAGGGGCCACCGAACAAATAAGATCAGCAACAAAAGACTTGTCACGGAGCATTCATTTTTCTTAGGACTCAGTCAAACAGCCGATTTTTTTTTTTGCTAGGAAGGAAAACCACTTCCAGACTGGTTCCGATTGGCCAATTTCGAAATCGTGAGCAGTTTTCTTTTTCATATGTAGTGTGGGCAAGGTCTGGGACTTTTCTGTTCAATCTTCTGTAGTCTTACCGATATTTGCTAGGAAGAAAAACGCTTCAGGACTGTTCAAAACTGGGGCGATTGGCCATTTTAGAAAATTGTGAGTAATTTTCCTTTTCAGGGTTGTAGTTTTGGCCAAGTCTGGGAGTGTCCTGTACAGTTTTCTGCAGTCTTGTGTGGTCGGAAGCACGTGGCAAATTTGAAAAAAAACTGAAGCCCACATTTTTTTTGCAGCTTAAAAAAAATCGTGGCCGGGTTTGGAATCGGGAAGGTCGTGACAGCAGCATGTTACAACTTGTGCTGTCATGTTAGGATTGCGACTGATTAGGGAACTGAAACAAAGTGCATGCATGCTCTTGTGATTTCTGATGCTGTCGCCTACTTGCTAGGCGATTGGCATATCTTGTCTTGTTAAGTTTGAAGTTTGAACAAACTGCAGCCGATTTTGAAAAAAAATGTGTCTTCTTGTGCAGAGGTGGGTCGCGTCCGCGGGGTGTCTTCTAGAGACTGATACTTCTTGGCGGTCAACAACTCAGGAGACAATCGACGAGCAGGTCTGACAGGGACATGTCACCAACTTGTGGCCGTCGTTTCAAGGCTGTGACTGATCGGGGACTGCAACAGGTGGCGTCACCAATTAAAAATGATTGATCTTGTTGAGTTCATGATGCTGCCGCCTACTGCTAGGAGTGTCAGCACCCCTTGTCTCGTGACGACGGGGAAAAAATCGCATCTTATTAATCCCTGGTCGGTGATAACAATGGTAAATTTGCAAGTTTGAACAAGACTGTACCGATTTTGAAGAAAAGAAAATACGGTCTTGTGTAGTCGGGAAGAGGGTGGGTCGGGAGCTGTCTTCTTGTGACCGACCTTTAGGCATGGAAAATAGCCAAATGGCCCAATTCGAGCAGATCGTGTCCTATCCCCCCCCCCCCCCCCCACCCTGACACAAGAAAGAAAACTGGTATTTGCACACTGCAAGCTATGATTTCAGATTTTGAAAGTCCCGGGTGCGAAAACAATGTATATGTACTTTCATTCCATCATGAAATTACCCATGGACAGTGTGCAGTTGTGCTTAAAAAACAGTTTTCTGCCTTGTGCCAGAGTCAGAGGCCACTGTAAAAATGAAGGCCTAACATTAAAGACCATTATTACAGTTTCCACCTTTTCCCGGTGGTAGTGGTGGTGGTCTAGGGGGGTGAGGGCACTCAAGATAGACCCTCTTTTTTAATTTTTTTGTATTACAATGACCCCCCCTTTTTGTGCTGCTGTCATACCTTGTACCCATAACCCCCTTTTTAAAATCTTCACTGTGTTCAATAAAATATCCATTTTTAAACAATTTTAACATCCAATTTCAAAATTGCACACGCTACTCGCGACATTTTGAACAAATTTTATATTCATGGCAATTGGAGCTCTGGACGAGACGCACTTCCTATTTGCACTCAGGTTGTTACCTACAATGGCCCCCTTCTTAGTTACACACGGAATGACACCCATTCTTATTCAGGCTGTTGTATTGAATGCCCCTTTTTTGGTACATATTTTACCTGAAAGGAACCACCTACTTTGTTCACCTGATGTCGAGACACATAACCGTCATATCAGATAGGCAGTGCCCCAAACCTTTTTAGACTAAAGATCATGACCTTGGAAAATTTGTTATAGCAAATCAAGGGACTCGTTTGTTATCACGGTTAAAATAGCGTGTAACTAAAATGCTGCCTCACTTGAATGAACAGACTGGAAGTAAAAAGTTACTTAGAACTTATAGTTCTGAAAAGAATTTAGTGACTTCTATTAATCGTACTGATGCTGCCAATGCTGCCATTTTCAAAGTTGTCACCATCCATGAGTAAAGGTTTAAGGTGACCAAATAATAGTCAACCCGTTGGTGCTTATTCATAATGAAATCAGGTAGTACCCCTGTAATCATTCAGCGGTAGAGGTTTCATACATTTAATAAAAAATCAAAGAAATTTAATATCCTGACCTTTAATGTGACTATGTGAAACTTTTCTTGAAGATGTTGCATAATTGTATCGTATTAAAAAGTACGTTATCATAAAATCGGGTAGTGTCCCTTTAATTTAAAACAAGAATTTCACCACTTTCCACCAACTTAGCAATTTTGCAAGCAGCAGATTTGAACTCAGCACCCTCCGAATGACCTAAAACAACTCTCAGTCTTTTAGTGTATCTGAGTAGGGTCTTTTCAACCTTATTTGAGCCTTTTAGGCTGGATGGATCCCACTAATATAAAACTTTGCAAACACTCCCAGACCGTCGCGTTGGTAAGTAATACTGTGTTTTCTACGGTCATATGAGTGCAGTGGTCAAAACATTAGAGGGTCACTGGTAAAAGTAAAATACGGTAAAATTGTGAAATACTACATGTATAAGGCAGTGCGCTATTGAATTCGGAATATGGTAAAAAACATGTTTTTGCGCTGTCCCCACAGGTGAGAGGGCTCATTACTTTTATATGTTACCTAAACTAATACGACTTATACAATAGTCAATATCCACTCATAGATGGTCCAACTTAATTCTTCATGTTGAATCCGGTTGGATAAAATATTTGGAAATGAAAACCTTAGCTTAAACACATTAAAAATCAGCTAACAACACTTTGTAATTAAGGTCACCTAAATTAAACTTCTTCAGTCTAATTTAGGAATATTTTTGTCGTACATTAGAATTCGGAACAGCTTGTTACATGGGGTAGAAGGACCATACATATATAAACATACCATGAATGTGCTCAGTAGGAATTTAATTATCCTCCATGCTTACTCTGTACTCTTACTCTGTAACGTATGCTGGACATGCAACGCACTTCAGTAACGAGTATAAACTTCGTTTTAATAATACCAAATCCAATGTGGCGTATTGTTGGTAAAGAGAGCAGTTAGCAATCGATAGGCAATTGGAGGTGACATAATTCGGAAGTTAAAGTTAAACTCTTACAAGTATCTAGGGTGCCTTTTATGTTCAAACACGTTGTCTTGACCATGCGCTATATACAGGATGTAAATTAAAAAGGGCAATAAGATCATCGGTTATATTAAATCGATTAGTGACGGGCAAGATGATTTCAATAGGGTTTTTTACGGTGATCATCATATTGGAAAAACACTTGCCTTGCCTTCAATAATTACGGTGGCTACTTGGATCTGGGGGGGGTCTGCTGATATTCAGAATTGGAGAAGCTTCAATTCACATGGCGAACAGGTTAATCTGATGAAAGCCAGCGTTCTACTTGTAAAGAGACCTTGTATGGGACTTAGGATTGGCCTCGGTTGCTCTGGTCAGATGGGCACAGGTCACGAATGAAACCGCCTGCTTAGTTGCGATAACAACCGTTGGCCCCAATTGCTTTAAACATCCTGTTCTGGCATCCGTCAGAACAGGGTATGAAATGGAAATGGTTTGTTAGACCACATGAAACCAGTCTTAAGTTCATGGTAGGGATCACATTTACGATATTGCCTTACCCGTCCATAACTCTTGGGCTAGATTTAACAACTTATAGAATATTGACTCCATGAAGATCTTGACCAAGCGAAAGTTAATCGTCGTTGTCTTTTTTGTGAGATTAAAATCGTCACATAAATTGGAGAAATACCTTCTTGATACGAATGATTTTCAAGGGGTTAATTTCACGAAATTTAAAGCCAGATCACCCACACTGGCTCCTTATAATAGGATTTCACAAAGTGGAATGATGACAATGACGGGTCCTGCTTTTATGTAATAATGGTTACAGAGGATTTGTATCAGTTTTTCTTATTTGCAAATGCTTAATGATATCCGCCGTTGACGAATTCATGACACTGGAGTCACGTTTATACAAACATTCCAATGTAACCCACATTTGGTCTTTCGTTTATGAAGGGAGAAGTTAGATACGAAACTAATGTTAAATTAGGCAACACTGATTTATTGCTTGATGATCACTCAGGAAACATTAGTTCCATTTGGACTTCTTTTGGCAAAGAGTTACCTCAAACTGTCTCCTGCGTGGTCTTTACGCAATAATCTTTGCGATGTCAATAGCGTACGGCCACTTTATTCCTAATATATGTTATATTTATATTATTTTGTATGTAAGCTTTTTTTTAAAATGTGTTAAAACATCATGTATAAATATTGTGTATTTACATGTACCTATACTAAGCGGGAGTAACCGAGCGAGTGTACATAAGCCGTGTATTGCGTGCGGTGGTGGGTGTGATGTTAGTGCATGCCAGCATTAGTCTGTAAATAAGCTTGTTAACTGGATCCATTTTTGTACTCCGTGCATGTCGCAACCAGTGACCAGGTGTTGGATGTTGGTGTGCATCTGCCTTCGGGATTCTTTTTCAGAGGCACACCGGATGCAACACGAAGACTGGATGAGACAGTCATGAGGCCATTTGATGATTATACTATTTTATTATTCATTTTGTGGTGCTGTGGTGTGTGATTGTATAGGCCTTTGTAGCTGGGTGGGTGGGTGGTTTGTGTGTGTGTGTGTGTGTGTGTGTGATGAGGGTGGGTGGGTCGTATAGGGTGTGTGTGCATGTGTAGATGTGTATGTGGGGGGCGCGAGCATTTTGATTGGGTTTTTGAATAATTATTTGTTTGCTTAATATATTTGTTTTGTTAGAGTCTGAACGCAACCGCCGGTAGGCGTGTGCATGGTATAAAAAAGTGTTATGTTCAAAATAAATAAATTCAAATTCTGTTTAATTCTAAATATCCTTATTAATCGTTATTCAATGTCAATTCTTAGCCACTTGCAAATCAAACTTCTTAACATGTTTAAACACTAAAAGATTAGCAGGTTTTCAGTAAGTGACTACAGGAAAGACACCCTTTTTACAGTAAAGTGACTGGTGAATGACCATAAATCGATTGTATTAAATTAAACAACTGTATTAATGTTCAATTCAGAAAAGTACGGAGAAACAAAATTAAGTTTTGTACTTGGCCCTTTCCTTTCAAGTCACTTTCTATTGTTAGGCAGCAAAGTGTCTTCTTGGATTAGATTAAAATGCTTTCTTCCCTATACTTAATGGATATGGCCCAAAACTTTCCCCTAGCTCCTATATCAGCGCAAATCGAGTATAAGGCTTTGGATTTTTGTATATTAGTTTACAGGCCATATAATTAATTGCATCAAGTGAGGGGAATTTTTTTTTGCACAGGCGTATATTCTGATGAGCAAGATTGATCCATATCTGATTAGGCCAAAAAAAAGTTTATCTCAGAAGAAATGTGAAAAAAGCAAATGCAAATGCACTTTTTTTAATAGAAAATGCTTAATGCAAAATGCCGGATTTAAAAACCGATTATTTGCATTTTTGACCCCTTTTTTCATTTTTCAGCTGCTTGCGATCAATTTTTTCTGAAATGTAAAAAAAAAATCTTTCAAGTGAGCAACCCAAACCTGAAAAAAACAATGGGCTATAAAAGACCCAATTTTAAACAAAATTTCCCGCGGTCTTCTGAGGGACAAATATTTGTTTTTTTCTTGGCCTTATGTAACTTCATGGGTAAGTAGGTGGACCATCCTTTAATACCACATATTGCTATAGAACTTTGGCCATAGGCAACATGTATCTCAAGGTTTTTTCAGAATTGGCTTCATGACCCCATACCTATAATACTTCTAACGACATTCTTTTTTTCCTGAAAAATTTACAAATTTAAAACCAAAATTAAACAAAAATAAGCAAGTTACACATTTTTTCTCTATTATAGAGTCGTGCAATTTTTGAAAGACTTCACACTACAAGCCCCTGAATGACCTTTGACATCCTGTTACCCCACATAAGACCCCTTGTCTCAATGTATTTGCATACCAACTTACCAAGTATGAACTTGATCCATTACTGCACTAAAATGTTACAGTAGGTTGAAAAAGTTCAACCAAAAGGTGTATAATAAATGTTTGACACACACACACATGGACACACGCACACAGAGAGACACAAAGACACACAAATCATGCCGACATAAAGTCTTTCCAATTGCATCGGACGACCTAAAATGATGCATTCTGCACTGAACTATTTGAAACAAATGCAAGTGGCTCTACTGACCAGTTCTTAATGGATGAACCAAGGCCTCTAGACTGTTCCCGGTTAATTCTTTAGGATGGGGAGGAACACGCTTAATTTCGCTGATTACCAATAATACAAACGAACAAGCAAGTGGACACCCTTTTCGCAATTACCGAGGTCAAAGTTCCATACTAATTAAAATATTACAACTGTGCACTACTACTGTGTTAAATACATCATACTCATCATAGCAACTACGAACATGCTCTAGCCCACACTATTTTGGAAGCCATTTTGAAAATCTGCAAAAAACACTGTGCCCGATCTTTGTGACAATAAACTTTATGCATATACCACATGCCTTATGATGTTCTTCGATGTAAAAGGATCATTTTATAACCTAGGGTCACCTGGCGAAATCAACAAGAAAGTGCATTTTTCTGTGGTGTAAGTTTTAGGTGTAATGGGCTTGGGCGGTAAACATCCAAGGGTCCACCAGTGAGCTCGCTAATTCAAGATGGCCGTCCGACCTCTAGCCTTTTATTACTCTCTATGGGATAAACACACACATCCATTAACAGGGAACAAGCACTATGGAGTGGTGTTGTGTAACATTGTTTTTTTAGTTTCTTTAGTAGACAAAATGCATAATGTTTCTGTTTCAGGTTGCAAGATTTGTTTCAAATAAACGAGCTGTTTCAGTTACATTCTGCAACTCCACATTAAAAGACATATGATACATTTTGTATAATAAGGTATGTTTCCATTAACTCACCTCACTTGTCAAATATGTCAAGACATTTTGCAGGCCTCTGGGGGAAGAAAAACTGTTTGTTGTGATTTTTTTTCTCTGGCGGACTTTTTAACACCCATACAGGAGAGCACAGCATAATCAATAAAAGTATTACACATTTAAAAAAAATATTTATCACAATTGGTAGAACTGTTTGTATTGTATTCTGCACAGTTTTATCACTCATAGGATGTTCTATTAACTAAAATTACCATGATGCAGAAATGATCTTGAATTTTCACTAACAACAGGTATATACATTATTAACCCTAACACCACATCTGTTTAGTGAGTGAAGAAATGAGTGAAGAGGGAAAGAAGAAAAGTCAGAAATTCGGGTCAGTCTCGAACCAGGGACCCTTTGGGCTCCAGTCCCATGACCGGGGATACCACGCTACGGCGGCATCGCTGGCCCGGCCAGAAATTTTGTGCCCACATATGTCTTCGTTTGATGATGTCATCACTACATCTGGGACTTTTTGTGAGATTCGGTGGTCTTAGGGTTATGGAGGCACAGTAGGTACGAGGTAATATTAGGCATTCTTGTATGGCAAAATGGTTCATTTGTCACATCATTACGGCCGCTTGAAACTCTGAAATAGAGACTGAAATACATTAGCGCTCGTTCACTGGTATCCACATAAACACAGTCCTCTGTAGCCTAGTGGTATTTCTCATGCCTAGAAAGCGAGAGGTCCGGGTTCGAGACCGTGTATTTTTCGTCTTTATTTAATTCTGTGCTCGCCAGTTTCTCTGAGCTTCTATATAATATTTAATAATATCATTCTAAAATCATACATTTTGGGTGACAGGCTGTCTTTAACATTATTTTGTACTTTTTTCTACAAGGTAAAAATGCGAGAAACAAAGTCTCAAGCTAAGCACCAATGATTTTTCCCATTAGGGCACAAAGATCCACACAGGTAAACATGGTAAATATACATATCTGCACACAGAGCAGCAGGCAGGCATACTCGCTCA
This sequence comes from Ophioderma brevispina, assembly GCA_023653785.1. Taxonomy (NCBI): domain Eukaryota; kingdom Metazoa; phylum Echinodermata; class Ophiuroidea; order Amphilepidida; family Ophiodermatidae; genus Ophioderma; species Ophioderma brevispina. The sequence continues at coordinate 33,303 of JAMKCH010002596.1, read as the reverse complement.
CACATACGCACGCAAATATATCATTTTAACTTCATCAATGGCACAGCCAATACTGCCATCGCTGCTGCTTTGGCCTTCCCCTGCCAATTTCACCCACGCAGAGAGAATAATTGCTGACCTAAAATGATGACACCCCCTGTCATTTATCTTGGGATGAATAACTCGGAATCGGCACCCTTGTTCAACAAACCTCAGCAACCCGAAACCTGGCGGCCTATTGGTAGAGATCACGTATCGACAATGTTGGGATTGGATTTACGTGTGTCAAAACTGTGAGTTGCCTGGCATTACGTGGGTGGAATGAGGGTGGTAATATAGCAAATCTACAGCGGATCCTCTTTCTCTACATAAAAGACACAGGAATTTGATGGCAGTAATTCAGTGTTGGATAAACTTACATGCGACTGCAAGATGTCTATTTCAGCCTGATCAATTTGAATCAGATGGTACATGATGATATGATTAATTAAAAATATAGCATCCCCATCAGGCTTCTAAGGAAATTCCACTGAGGGGATAGCTGGGGGTACGCCTGGGTTAGAACTAAAAAGGAGGCTCATAAAAGAAGTTTACCTACAAGGGTGTTGGATCTGGAGAGCTGCTGCTGACTGCTGCTGTGCTGTGACTGCCTGTGCTGCTGCTACTACTACTACTAATACTCCTACTAACTATACTACTACTAGTACCACCTCATGTCCCCTTGCCATCATGGATTGGAAAATGGGGTCAAAGATCATGTGGGTCATTAGGGTCCAATCTTTGTACAGCCACATATGAGTATTGGGCCACTAGTGGGCTATGCTGACTGAGAACGACGGTAATTCTTTTCAAGCGTACATACGCTGATGCAGTTGTCATGTCAAATTGAGCGGTTCCAGGCCAACTGGCTCACACTGCTTATGCCCACACTTAAAGATGCTCACAATACTTAAAGTCAATAACTCGTTGAAAGGTGTTGTGCTAACCCAGTCTGAACAGGTAACTTTGGCATGATATATTCACTGCGACGGCAAGTAAGTGCAAGACTAACATTTTTACCACACAGACAGCTGTGTCTCACATTCTACCAAAGTATTCCCCATGCATATGCCAGTTTGCAAGCAGACAACACACAAACCATTTGAAGCTCATTTAAGCTAAGATTCAAAATAATATCCACACTCTATTCCATTTAAATAGAAGTAAAAACATCTGTGGGGTCAGGCCTGCAATCAATACTACATCTTTCAAGTGATCTCCCTTTTTGTAAAATTTCTCTAATACCAAGCTTCTTGGTATATATACCCTGGTAGAATGAAAAAGAAGATCTAACTACAAGGGCGTCAGCTCTGGAGAGCTAATGGCGGCCATCCAGCACATACTGCCTTGCATGGTGGGCGTGGTTGCCAAGGCTAGAACCCACCATCGAAACGGTGGATTGACGTCAGGTAGGGCATCCGGTCAATTACTTTTGCTCCAATAAATGCCCTCACACAGCAAGTATTGCTGAAGTGAGGTGTAAATCCGGCCAGCCTCGTTAAGGGACAAAACCAGATTTAAAACTTGGTTTAACTACACTTGGTATATTGGGTCTGGTTTTTTCATGGCTGCCGCCCAACCAGTGCCTTGATAAGGTTTAAGTGGATATTTTGCATGTTAAAAAATATTGGAAAATTAAATATACTAATTCCTTGTGCTGCAATAATCTTTTTGCAGGGTTTTTTGTTGTTCTTATCATTTCTACCACCTAAAATTCGCTGAATAAATCCGGCCACTCTCGCATTCTGCAATCAGCACTTTAGTTGCCTCTTTTGTCCATAGGAATATTGATGTCTGCTCTATTTTTAGCCAAATAACAGATTAAACATATAAAGGGAAACAAAAAATAGAACTTGTGTGCAATGACGGCAGACAAATTGATGAACCACGCATTGCTACTTTCCAGTTTCTCCTGGTAGGCGAGAAAAGGTATGTGTGTTTTCTAAATCGTGTTAAAGGTGCATTTTGGTGATCCTACACCCCTTTTTGGTTTATTGTTTCAGTCCATAATCCTGATAAAAGCTTAGGCATAAAAAAATTTTTTGGCGTAACCCAACCAACCCTAAAAAAACCTGCCGCCTCGAAGTTTTATGCAAAATTAGCACAAAATTAAAAAAATATTCTGCCGACCAACCCATTATTTTCATCCACAAATTAAAAAAATATTTTTTTACCAACACAAAGACGAAAAATAAAACAAGACAACAAAGCAACTACAACAAGCAAAATAAAAGATCTTTGCTATGTCACTGAAAAAAGCTTTATCATTTTAGAGTAAAACATTGATAAGATCTAAAAAAAAAATTATAACAAAAAAACCGACCGACCCTGATATTTTTTCTCTGTAACGCCAAACAAACATATTTTTTATGCCTTATTTCCAAATTTCAGTTGATTCTGACGGTGCGATTTAATGTTATGCAGTCCCATAGGCCAATGTGTTGTAATATGTGTCAGTAAACAGACAATTACAAATTTCTTCAAGAGCAGATCAAATTTGCACGCAAGAATACGCACACATACTGTACTCAAACGAACAGTTCAAATGATATAAAATCTCACATTTTTTAGGTAAGTTGGGGGACAAGGCTGTGGATCATGAAATGCCCCTTTAACCTAATAATTTTTCTGGCATTATCCTTCTGAAAAAAGGATAAATGCTGCTGAAAACACTATCCGTATAAGCAGGAAAATACCAGAGAACAACTCTTTCTATTGAGCCAATTTAATCCATTTGCCGGTATACTGGAAAATTAGTCTCAATTCGCCGGCAAAGTGGTTACGTAAGTCTATAGTAACTGGATCACGCTCCTGATGTTGTGAACCATCATCCTATAGGCAATGTGTTGTGATCATTTTGATCGTGGGTCCAGAGAGAGTAGCGTGATCCAGTAGACTAGGTAACGGCACAATGTTACGTAACACTTCGCTTGCGAATAAAAACATTTATTGACACAGTCTACCTTCGATGTTTGTAGAGACTAGTAAAGAGCAGATATGCTTATCTCTCACTGTTTACACTATATCACAGGGCCATGTATTCACATCCTACATAAGAGGATTAAATCAACAAATCCCATAATGCATTGTGGTATGGAAACTGACACCTTTAATGAGGCCATGTGACCTAGCTAGTGCCTGTTCACCAGCATGCAATGAGCTGACATTCTATGCCCAACCTTGTTTGCAACAAAAAGCTATATATTGACAGTGTATCATCTGGCTCTGTGTTTTCATATACTGCATAAACAGATTAATTCAGCAAACTCAGTAATACATTAATGGTTTGGAAATTGACACTATAAAGGGTCATTTAGTGGTCGACAGCACGCTACCCCAACACGGTAAATAAAGTTGAGAGATTTTTTCGATCATCTCACTTTTCCACTGCATGATTTATGGACAAGCACCAGATCTCCTTAGCCAGCTGCTTCCTGAGCTGCTCTCAGTTGACCCTCACCTAAGGTGCTCAGTCAGGTCTTATGACCTTGCTGTGAAAATACCAAGGTCCAACTTGGCCTCCCACAGAAGATAATTTCTCCCATTCTCTGTAGGATTAGGGAATGCCCTTCCTGCTCATGTAGCATCAAAACAGGACTTGCAGAGCTTCAAAAAGGAAGGTTAATCGCTATCTTGGCGACTATCAGTTAGCGTTACTAATTAGATAACTGCTGTTAATGCCTTGATAACCCTTGACATAAAAAAAATCATCTTCACCAATGACCTATTGCCCAATCTTATGTGCCGATTACATCGTCTAGAGCTACACGATATCAGGGGCTGGATTCATGAAAGACATCTTACGTATGACATGTCTTAAATATCCCGTATACTTTAACTCGGTCAATGTGCAATGTTAGAATTCTTGAAGTAGTCAGATGGCGTTAGTCGAGCTTAAGTAGACACAATTGTTAGAACATTGATCATGCAATCTTATGTCGGGCTGTTGTACTTGCTGACCAGATATAGCTGGAGCTGGTATTCTTAAGACATGTCATAACTCAGGCTACCTCAGATATCATTTGAGAATGTGCCCCTTGTTTCCCATTTGGTTTAAATTACCGAGAAACCTAAAGCCTAAATCTGGAAATTTACGGAAAAGTTATATCTCTGGTGCAAACATTTCATATACAAACTTACACCTGTATTGGTGTGGTTGACTTCCTTTTCTTTTGAAAGAAATCCATAGCAAAAATCCATGAAGTCACCACCCACACCTAAACAGGAAGTGATCCTATTTAGCTTTATACACACATAATCCTAAGGAGCTGGTGAATTACACAAACCTGCTTTTTGCATATCAAAACAACAAATCCAATTCCATTGCAACTTCTGGAATTGAGCATTTTAGAGGACTATTTTAAATTCAAATACAAACAAAATAACATCCTGAAATCTCACAGTGGATCTTTATTTCCACAATTTCATTTGAATTGAAAATGCCATTTTCATATTAAAAGACAATCTAAGGTTTCCTTGCAGAAGTGGGGCTACCTGGGAGCAGATCAGGACACTACCTGCGATTGTGGAACAGCTCCACAGACAATGGGACATCTCTTAGTCTGCCCATTGTTCAAGCAACAATGCACGGACAAGGACCTTGCAGAATTCAGTGAAGCAGGTATACCCATCTCTGGCTAGATAATAGTTGAGAACTACTGTCTTTGGATACGATAAGAATATATTAAAGGCTGACTCAGAGATTTTGAAATATAATTTGTGTGTTTTTAGTCATCTAGAACTAAAGGTAGTCATTGTAAATGATTAATTCGAAAGTTAGAGATGAATTGGATTTTTCATTTTCATGCAGAGAACATTTATGCGCAGTGTGACAGTGCCATAGGATACCGTATATAACAAAAATTCCAGATCTGGAATTTTATGTCAAAGTTGTGATTTTCTATGAAGGACTTCGATTTGAGCTTAGTTATTTCACACAGTAATTAGTATATGGCCAAGCATTATGTATATGAAAAAAAAAACATGATTTGTTTGAAAAATGAGTGTGCCCTCATCGCAAAATCTCTGAGTCAGCCTTTAAACATTGTAGTAACTGCACAATACAATAGCCTAGATTAGTATACAAAAAGTTTACTGGTACACAACCCATATATTTTAACTTGTATATTCTCAAGTTCAAGGATGATGTCATGATGTGACTCTGCATTTGCTCTAGCATTTTGATTGTGCCGCCTTTATTTGTGTGTGTAAATGCTGCAATTCAGAGGTTAGCGCGAGTGTTTCTAAGGCAAGGAAACTAACACGCAGCGAAGTGATGTCACCCTCAAACTTTAGCTCAAATTATAGCATCATATTTGTAGTTAGTCGAAACATTTTGCAGATAAGTTGAGAAAAATATCAGGTTTCTAAACAATAACAAAATCATCAGTTGATGGCACATGTGAGCACTTGGTTGAGGCTGAGGAATTGGGTAGTGCCCCTTTAAAATTTCCTGTACATACAAAAAATGCAGAATGACATTGTTTTAACCACAAAACAACAAAATCGCTGTAAAGAATGGCTTCCTTTTACCACCACAAAAGAAAACAAATCTAAAGCATTTTACTTTTTATTCAATGAAATATACAGAAGCTTGCTGCTCAAATCAAAACAAAAATAACAGAAATCTGACATGAAGTCTCAAACATCGAAGCCCTCAAATATTTTGAACTTCCTTGAAAAAACAAACCTATCTTTTAAATGTACATTTTCTTTGAAATTTCATGCAAAATGTTTATCAAAAATTGTTTTTCCAGCACTTAGTGCTTCCTGATCAGTTCAAAATGTAGGCGTTAATCGAAAGAAAATGAAAACAAGCTCACTATAGTTACTATATGAGGGCGAAATGAAAAATGTCGTCCCTATACTTACATGGTCATTTTTATTTGCGTGGTAGCCTATACAGCAGCTACACTGCTACCTCGACAGCTACTATAGACTAGGCAGTAGCTGCAAGATAGGCTTGCAAAGTATACAGTTATTAGATAAACGGTGATGCGACTACTGTGTACTCTACAGTACCTACCCCAATGGCTAGTAGTTGCCTACTAGGTGGAGGTAGGTAATCTGATGAAATTGGCCATGTACAAAGAAAATATGCCACACACGTGGCACACCATTGAAATTGTATATATATTGTAATTTGTTTAGAGAATTACCGCTAGCTCCCGATTTAACAATATACGTTAAGGTCTGTGGCATTAAACTCATAGATCAACCACCTTATTTCCCAAATCTGGCAACATCTGATTTCCATCACTTCCCTAACATCAAAATTTTTTTGTTTTTGTTTATTGAATAGCCCTCTGTTTTTTTTTCTTGGTGGATAGCCACCTCGATTAATGATGCAATTTTTTGTTTTCACTTGTAGGATAGCCCTCTCTATTAAAATGCAGGCGACACAAAAAAATTGTACCCTGAGATACTCAAGATTTTATGCAAAAATGTTTATTAAGATTAAGTGTCTTAACACTATGAGTTGCATTGCCCACCTAATTCATAAAGTCAGGCAGTGGCGTACCGACTGGGGGGGCAAGTCGGCTCGAAAATGCGGGACGAAATGGGCCAAAATGTGCATTTTATCCCTCTTTTTCGGGAAATTTAAACCAATTTCAGCCCAAATTTGGGCAAAATTAAAGTAAATTTGTCAATTTTTGCGCGATATGCGTGCATTCTATCAAATTCACACTTTGTTAGAGCAAATCACCGGGACGATTTATGAATTTTCCCCCCTCGGGCAGGACGACTTGGAAATTTTTCCCCTCTGGATCGACTGCTTCAGTATGCCACTGAAGTCAGGTCACACAAATTAAAGGATAATAAGCTCTCTGCAGTGACTATAAGGAGAGGGAAGTATCCTGCTGTTCTTCCTGCCTCGGTAAATATGCAATAGCCATATTTTCTAGACGCACGAGCGGCCTTTGACCTTTCATCAATGCTAAAATGGTATTCTTGCGGAAAATCTATCATTGGCCTTGACAACTTGCCGGTGCTGTATTGCTTAGGAATTTTAGCAGATTGTTGACTATCCGCTAAAGTGGATTTGGGCTGTGTAACAAGTTGACGCTAACCCGACACCACGGGCTGTGTTATGTAAGCAAATCCATACCAATTATCATGATTACTGTGTTGGCTTTGAAATCATTGATTACGACTTGGAGGTCTTCCGGTTGTGTGGTCATCAGCTTCCAATTACAGCACGTCTAATTTACTGACAGCTCCAAGGGGGCCAGAGGGAGCCCCCTACCAGTTGTTTAAAGATGTAGTCCCCTCTAGTTTCATCAAAAAGGTTTCAATTTTCATGTATGCCATGCCTAATTCAGGTTCAAAACAAATTCTAAGAAAGGATAATTAGATAAAAGCCCTTCAAGTGATAGATTTTTTGAGGATATGAATTTCTCTCAATTTGATCAGTTGTAAAACACCTACCAAGAACATTTCTGAGGTTATGGACAAACTGTCAAGTAAAAACAACACCAAAAATATGTTTCAAACTTGCTTGCTATCATAATCATTCCTATAGCAGAGCTATGAGTTTTAAGATAACTTATAAGTGGAAACCCATTCCAGTTTTCTTCAGGGGTGATCTTATCACCCATTGTATTGCAGTGCAGTTAACTGCTTTACCCTACAGGGCTTTGGGACCTCAGGGGTACTGCAGGGATCATATCTGTGTTAGGAAAGCTGTAAACTTAACTGCCAAAATGGGTCCACATAAGCTCTTGGGTATAATTACCCCCTTTTCCTGTGACTAATTTTACCACAAATCTGAATCAAAAGATTTAGGTTTGGTATTTTTTTCAAATGCCTGTAATTAGAGAGTCAACATTTTGCAACATTTCAGGGAATTTGAATGAGCAAGGTGGTAGGTACTGATAAGATTGGTCTAATATCATATTTTCCATTTGGAAGAAAAATAGAAATATTGGAGTGCAATTTGAGGACAAACTTTTAACAGGTCCATATCAAAAGTGTGCCAAAGGGTAATACCATACACCTTAGGAAACAGGAACTTTTTTTTACTAAAACAGTTTCCTTTAGTAAGTGGTACACCTGAACATAGAACTATCCCCAGAGATATCCAAGTACAACCAAATCAAACAAAATTCCAGTTTCTTTATGCACCAACACTTAAAAAAAATGACACTTTACGGGTGTCACATTTGGGTCTTTAGATGAGCATGTAAAGGTGTCAATTTGAAATGGTTGAGGTGTCACCTTTAGGGCATCGTGTCAGAATGACACATTTAGGCTTGACACCCAAAAGGTGTCATTCTGACACCTTAAAAGGTGTCTAAAGGTGTCATTCTGACATCTCAACTGTATCAAATTGTGTCAGGATGACACTTTTAGAGTGTCACAATGACACATTTAGGCTTGACACCCAAAAGGTATCTAAAGGTGTCATTCTGACACCTCAACTGAATCAAATTGACACCTTTACATATGCTCATCTGAAGACCCAAATGCGACACCTGTAAAGTGTCAATTTTTCCAGTGAAATACTGTTCTCTTCACTTATCCGTAACTTCCAAGGGCAGACGCCGATGTGCCCTGAGAAATGTCCCCTCTAAAAATTCTACCTCTTATGTGGAAGGGTTTTTTGAAATTCTTTTTCTTCCCTACTCAAAAAAAATGAAATAGCCTATTTTGCAAAATTGGGAAACAGGGAATCAAACCCCATACCACTGCATCACAAAGAGAAGTCCCTTAATCACTAGACCAGCACGGGATAAGCTTCAATGCCATGCTGGTAGGGGATGGATGGCGAATTTAAATCCTGCACAAATTTCACGGAATAAATTGATACTACTGTTTTTAAAGTAGTAGACTACCTGTTCCACAGCCTCGACTCCACCACTAACACCATCGAACCTGAGCTTTTGGTATCATTACAAAAGATTGTATTTTTCTTGTTTCACCTTCAAAATATTTTGGCTGAACCCTTTCCTATTTAGAAGCTACAGATATGGGTTGTTTATAGTTACCTGATGTTATTTAGTATCTAGCTATTGTAATAAAAAAAGGACATCACTGGTCCTTGGACCACTTGTATTGCCTGCCATCGCGGTTTGTAAATGATAGGCCTCCTATGACCTTTGACTTTGATATATGACCTTTGACCTAAAACAAGTGAGAGTTTGCATAATCTCCATAAACCAAGTTTGGCTCCAATTGAACTTCAACTTTTCAATTGAGGTCCATTTGAAATTTTACATCTTACAACTGATCCCACATGACCTTTGAGGTAAATTTTACATTTCCAGCCTACCTTTTAACTTGACATCACATGACCTTTGACCTTGTTATGTGACCTTTGACCTCATCAACAAATGAGGGATCCAATGTTGCACCTATGACTCAATTTTGGTTCCAATTGAACTTCAACTTTTCACTTGAGGTAAATTTTACATTTCCAGCCTACCTTACAACTTGACATCACATGACCTTTGACCTTGTTATGTGACCTTTGACCTCATAAACAAATGAAGGATCACATGCTGCATCTATGACTCAAGTTTGGTTTAAATCCATCGAAGTATACGGATATGATGGCCTTTCCTAGGAAAAAAATATGTGTGTTGTAATCGGGTGGGGCACCTTTAACATGATGATAATTATATTTCAAGATTACCATTCTATATTCCAGGAGGAAAGAGATTGAGAACTCAAGTATGCATGCTGAAGGTAAGATTAAGTTTGTTATGATCAAAACTCTAACAACAGAAACAAATACAATGGGAACTTAAAAGACACAAGGTCTAACATTGCAGTCCCAAAGGGGAATTGCTAACTAAATGCATTCTAAGTCTTCCTCTTCTCTTTGGATTTATTCCAGAAACTCCAATTAAAAGATGGCATATTTATTCGTGCGGGGGCTCCGGTGTATGACATAGCATTGTCTAATTGTGATGAATAAATATCAATGTGGAGGATTTCTAAGTCACTTGTGGAGGCGCGAATCGATACATGGATATGTTGACATGCACATCGATAGCGTAACGTAACTCTAATGTCATGTGAAATGTTTGGCAGTTTCGAGTTGGGATTTTGTAAGCTGCAGTTTCCAGTTTCCATCAATAAATGCATGAGTGGTTCTTAGACATACTCTGAGGGGGATTCAGGTTTCACACACCGGGTTGATCATGTTCATTTGCTATAGGTAACCTGGCGAGTGAGTCCAACTTGCACCATTTGGGTTGCATGCAGAGGGTGTATTGAGTCAATCCCACATTGCACCAGTTTTGGGAAATTTTACCTCAGTAGCTCATTTTAGCCCACAAAGTGTTAGTACTTAGGGAATTTTTAGCATGATTATGGAATGTCTTGTCATTCTTTAACTTTTGGAACACTTTATCCCTAAGTACTGACATGTGTTTAGTACTGTGTAATATAGACACATTGCAATGCATTATGGGATTGATTCAAAACACCCTCTGGGTTGCATGCTATCAAGCAGTGTCTAAGTGTCATATTGGTTTTGTCTATTGATCAAATATGCATGCACATATGCACATGCACATATGCGCACATGCCCATGCATTTTAATGGTAAAACAGAGTAATTGTGGGCTTGCATATGGCATACAACTTCTGAGGCCAGAAGTACCTATCAAACACACTAAATTACTGGTCCCAGTTATCTAAATTTTTATATAATAAACAGTTTTACAATGATCTTTTAATCTGGTTCAAGAATTTGGTATGTCCAAAACAAAAAATTACTGAAATTTACACACCATATTTGATATTATAATTTACTTAGAGTTTGCTAGTGCCTTTTTTTTAAAGCGTTTCAGTTCAATGCGATATGTTCCTCACGCGAAGAATCCAAAAACGAGCGCACAGTTTACATAATTTAACTCCTCGGGTATTATTCCATGGGAATCCTTCTCAGTCCTGAAGCTAACTTTGTCCAGCATTCAAGACGTCAAGGTTAACTTAAGTCCCTCGACGATAATAAATTCACAGTATAAATCCAAGTCCAAATAATCACCCAACCACGATTTCTATCTGTCCCAAATTTTGGATCTATTTTTGATTCCCAGCCCTTTTCGCTTCAATACGACAGTAGAATAATTACGCACTCTGCTCACATGGAATTAAAATATAATAAATCCCCTGGCCTGTACAGGTCCTGCTCCTCAAGGGCTAGTAACACTACTAGCTGCTAGCTACTTGTTTTAGACTAGTGAATGCTGGCAGAGAGTCCTTCCAGTGATAAGGTATTAACTAATCACAGATAGATTCCCCTTCTAACAATAATCATTACAACAATACATCATCCTCATGCCCATAAACACATAACCTTACACTAGCTGATTAATTGGAATTCATCACCCGAATTACATCACTTCATATATAACGCTATGGGGGAATTCCCAATCTTGCAATGTTTTTGACTCTTTTTTAAAAAAGCTAACAACTTTCTAAGTTTAGCATCCTTGGGGATTCCCATTTCCCCTTTGTGCAATCTAACAGGTGCACTTAGCAAAACAACTTCTGACTCTTGGGAATCCCCTTTTCTCTCTTTTTTAGTAAACAAAGTATTTTTCCAGTGAGAATCTCTTCTCAAATAAATTGAGAAAATAATAATTTTTAAAAGTTAATCAGAAAATGGAGGCCATATAACACTATAAAAAACAAAAGATTTTTTTTCCAACGATACTTGGTAAGTGTATGCAAGTGCCAGCTCTCTTATCAAACATGATACCATAAATTGGAACAAGAGGCTTATAACTACATTTCAAACCCATACCCAGTTTAGCATTGAAATGTAGATTTTGTGTCTTTTCACAAAACCTGTGAAAGGCTCTGATTAAAGGCACTATCAGCGATTCACTCAAGAGTCAAAATATTTGGAATTTGCAGGAATAGCTTAAAAAAGGATGATAAGTCTGTAGAATTCTCATAAGTTACTTTTTTCCAAGTAAAGAATTGCCAGAAAAGGAAGAAAATGATAATGTTCAAAGATATGAATATCCATCCAATTATGTGTTGTAGTGAGTGTCCGTTCGGACAGTAATGACTAATATATCCGATTTTGTCCTTATTACATTGCTTTGTGGCTTATTATTTGCAGGATATGTTAGGGTACCTGTGCTTATTACAGACATGCAAAAATCTGATTTTTGATGATTTTTTCGATTTTCTGATTTAGCAAATCACTGATAGTGCCTTTAAGACATATTACGTCTTCTATAGTGTTAAGTATATTCCAAACTATAGATTTCTATAGAGATCCTATTGGGTTACTTCATTTGAAATACACGCCCCTCTCCCTCTTTTTTATGCTTCTACAGGATCAAATAACCAGGAACCTGCAGAAAGAATGGTGTGCTTACGGTAAAATTGGGTCATTTGCATGCGTTGTATTTATCACGCTGCTGCAAATTTTGACCCATTTTCACATGTTTTGCTTTTACAGCTATCTACATAGATCTTTACACACAAAATAAACTTTTCAATGGGTTTTTAACTGTGCATGCCTCAGAAGTTTGCAAAGAGCACCGAAATCAAAGCAGGCAACACTTACACTTTTAAACTGTATTAGTGAAATCTGTTGCAACAATCACTCTGAGTTACAATATGTTCATCCCCATGGCCACAGTTTCAGTGGGTTGTACTTGTACTCATTTACATTAACTGACCTTGTGTGATCTGGGTTCATATATCATACCCAAAAACCATGTATGTATTTTCTACTCACTATTAAATGAAACTATTGAACCGTGCCATGGGATTTGAGACTATCTGGCTCATAGTGAATGGTCTCTGGGAATAAGCTGTTTTTTCTCATTCCTGGCATTTTGTTGTAGGCAAATCAAAATCAATCACATTTTGACAATTTTTAAAAGAGTTTTATTTTTTTCTTGTTTTGGGTTTAAAATCATTAAAAAAATCTTTTGACATCTTTGCCACATAGGCCCTACAAGTTCATGATTTCTTTGATATAGCGCCCTCTTTGCTCTCCAATCCCTTATAGATCTGTGTACAACCAATTTTAAGAAAAATCCATGTTTGCCCACTAGTGGAATTTCATAAATTTGAACAGTATTACCACTGGAATAAGTAATTTAAAGTCAAACCTTTGTCATTATTGATATACTTTTTTTTAATTCTGGTTGATCACAGTAAATTGAGACCTTTAAATCCAGCTGTGTCCCCATAACAAACAACTTCAACTCACCCTTGACCTGTACCTATTCCCCGCCATCACATTCCTTTATGCAACACTCTGATATTTTTATTGCAGTGACAACCTAACCCAATTTGTATAGCTCCAACAGGCCCCCAAAAACAACCACAACGGAAACTAATATGTCCCCTCTACAAGCCTTGTCTTCGTAAGTGATGCCGCTGACCTCCGAATCAAATTCAGCGCGGATCCTTAATCACGCTTTGTTATCAAACACAACTCTCAGGGTTTTTATCTGTATTGTCATAACGGAACTATTACGAGTTCTGAAAAGGGATTTCATCTAATTCTTGCACAACACAGATGCAAATTTGGAGGAGCTGCATTTCCCAAAACATTTGTGGACACGACCTGATTGTGATGAGACATTTGAATTTAAATATGGATGAATGTTTTTTGTGAAACATGCAAGCCAACCCACATTTTTTGGCCGAGCTCAAAAATTACCCCAATTTCACATTTGTTTCAGATAGTCCATTTGATAGTCTTTACTAAAAATAACAAGATGGTACTAACATTTACCTGAAGCAAGGATCTGAAACTGATATGTGTGAAAATTAAAATGTCTCCAGAAAATAATGAAACACTTGTCACTATTATTATTGGATACTCTACATTTTTATCAGGTTAAAAAATTCCACAACTTTTAAAACTCCTTTTTACAGTATTTTGAGCTGATAACACTTAGTTCTGGCTATGAGCAAACAAGGGTGGTGGAGATGATGAGGTGATGGTAGTGGCAGTGATGAGAATGACGACGAGATTATGGATGATGACGACAATGAATGATGGCTGATGGAGGATGGCTGATGGAGTGTGGATGATGAGGATGGAGGACTGATGGATGATTGATTAGACACGACGGCATCAGCGGAGGATATGATGGTCCTAATTGACAATGGCGATGATATGACGACGATTTGATGATGATGACTACAATGATGAATATGACGATTTCATGAGAGGATAGAGGATGTGGTAAGAAAATGTTGTCAGAAGGGTAGACGAGGAAGGAAAGGTGTGGAGGTGAAGGAGGAGGGAGGGAATATCGAATGGAAGGGATGAACAGGGACAAAAACATCAATGATATTGACAGATCTTTTAATTTCAACACATTCATACAACCAGCACCTTTCGTCAGATGGCCAAACCTATCACTGCTTATAACATCTCCTCTACATATTGAGAAACCTCATCACATCTTTTATCTAACACAACATCCAAAGGGGTTAAAACTGCAATTATAACACTTAAAATGCAGCATTTCCAATCTTCATTCTGCAGGGAACTGACTAATGAAAGGTTGCTAAAACAATATTTTGATAGGCCATTTGGCTATGTCACCATGAACCACGTGCATGTATTGGTTTTAAAACAGATATTATACTTTGTTGTGGGTGAAACTAACTTCAGCGCTCTGAAAATTCAAACTGTTCCTTTCATTTTGACTTGTGTCACCCTTTACAACAAAAAATCTCAAATCTAAAGAAGCTGTGATGAGTTAGCAGGGGTTGGCCGGTACTCTGCCAATGCCATGGAATACTCTCTGATGAAAATTCATTTGAGGTTTGAACTATTTTGAAGTTTTGTTAACTGTATCAATGAATGCCTTACTAGTAGGTATGAACTTGCAATCAAATATAATATCAGCTGTTTGTACCATTCTAAAAATGTATAAGGGCATTTATGCTTTAACTCATGTTAATGAAGCGAGAGGCAGAATCTCATTCAACATCAGAAGAAGACAATGATTGTAAGAGGTAAAAAGACTGCAGCAATTCAAACACCACTTTAATTTGGGGAAAATCAACATGGCCCATATGACAGCTCCTAATTTTAGTTTTTGTGCTGAATGGGTGCATGATTAACGTTACTCTATGGTCTACTGTAAATGGTTCCATACACCCCGCTATATTGAATAGCCATGGGCCGTGATGATCATGCACGTTTACCAGTGCAATCACATCAGGTACAATGTCTAGCCCATTTTCCAATGTAACTTCTGAGGGAAAGATATATTGTTCCTGAGAGAATTGTGCCTACACGTGCGCGCAATACTTCCAGACCACTTTGGGATAGTCCAAGGATTCACAGATTCACAAGCAAACACATACCGGTTACATTTCTTTATTTTCTTCGGCTTGTTCCAATGTAACTTTTTGAGGAAAGATACTCTGAGAGATTGTCCATGGGTTGAAGTTTAGTTCGAAGTAAAGGTAACAGGAAATGACTGACATTTAAAAGCAATTATCTATTATCATAATCATTAATATGCAGATTGGATGTAATGAGAAAATGTTTACACCCCTGACCTTGGCCTATCATCATAACAAGTTTGAGGTCAATTGGTCCCTTATTGCCAAAGTTGCAGTTGACAGTCAGAAACCTTTTTGACCTACATATGCAACATTAGCTTATTATCATAATTTTTGCATATGTAAATTTTGGTAATAACATAGTCAACTTATAAAGCTGACCATGACGCTATTAATGCATTCTAGTGAGGTTTGTACCCTAAGTGAGTCTGCCTATATATAATAGTGCTTAAACTGATTTGTGTTAATATTTTTTTTACGAAAACAGGAGAGAGACACACACCCCAACTCACACAGCACGCACACACACACGACATACACAGACAACAGATCACACACACACATGCTGAGTTCCTAGTGCCCATTCTGATCTTGCTCAATGGGGAAAATAACACAATTGCTGTTCCTTGGTTTTCTCTATATCAATCCATTCCGCACATACAACAAAAATTGTCGATTTTCAAGATGGGGCTCTAATGGACAGAGCCTAACAGTTTTCATTGATTAACATGACAAAACGAATTCAAAGACAAAATGGTACTGATGACATTGGTGCAGCCCTTTTTTTATGATGGATTTGATACATCATTGTCGCTTCTGTTTTTTTGACTATGACCGCCCATGGGGCCATTCTCTCCTGATACCTCCAGGTATACCCGTGCCAAATGAAGAAATGGATTTTCTCCCCGGTGAGTTTGGGCGTGCATTTATCAGTTATTGTCAAAAGAAAAGGGGAAAAAGGAGGCACAAATTGCTCATTCATGAGAAGACATTTGAAGGTTTCCTATAATGGTGTTATTTTTAGACACTTTTGTTACACAATGCTCAGTACATATGGCCTATAATCTAATTCTTTTCAAAGTGGTGGATAATTAGGAAAAATTTCAACTTTTTTGGTATGCCTGTTCACTCTTGAAATAAAACTCCTCAAGGGTAACGAAGTATGTTCTATGATATCCTTTCATCTGTGGTGTGTGTATTTTGGCTTAATATATTAATCCACACTTTGGTGGTTATAACGGAGAGCAAATGCAGGTTGCTTGGAAAAATGCAATGATTTGTTACAATAATACAGCTAACTGAAAGAGCAAAATCTTTCCCAAATGATATTGATCCCAAACCAGTGAACATTCTGCAGACACCAGTCATAGCTGTGTGGCGAGTTCCGTGAAAATCCATCCATCCTTACAGAAATAAAGTCCAAATATAAGGTAAAAGGCACTATCACACAGCGATTTGCTAAATCGGAAAAATAAAAAAATCACATCAAAATCAGAATTTTGCCCTTTTGTAACGAGTGTAGGCACCCTGCAAGTGATAGGAACCAAATGCAACTTAATAACAGGGCTGTAAAAATGCAAAATTTCGCAGGAATATGATCAAAATTTCCCTCTAAGATAGTAATATTTCCCTCCAAGATTTCCAAAATTTTCCCTTCAATTCTTATGTATTTCTTTATTTTAAGGTCAAAAATTTCCCTCCAATAGCAAAATTTCCCGGGAATGCATTTTCCAAATTACCTACCCACTTTTTCCAGCATGCTTATAACAACAAAACCAGATATTTTAGTCATTACTGTCCGTACGGACACTTCTAGCAACACATAATGGAGATTTGATCTTTGACACTGCAGTTTTCTTTTCTCTCTCCTTTTCTGTCAATATTTCAGTTGGAAAATATACCTTATTATAGTCCTACAGCCATATCCTTCACTGTTAAGCTATTCCTTCTATTTCCTGCAAATTCCAAATATTTTCACTTCTTTCGGTGGCTCACTGATAGCTTATAATAATGATAAATGACCCAAAATGACCTCTACTTGACCATGGTGCCTCTTTTAGACTGACCAAACTAGAAGGGACAAATGCAAACCTATTTTAAAAATGGTACCCTATTTTTTAACACTTGTGCTGTGCATGACCTATATTTGGGCTCATTTTTGTTCTCAATATCTACCATGTTCGCAGGTTGAATTAAAGGTGGCAACGAGAGATTTCACATATCAAGATGTACCTAAAAATTCGAAGTACTGATTTTTGCCCTGTTTAAAGCTTTCCATCAAAAATATCCTCATCTGAACGGATTAAGCTGAGAAATGTTTTTCGTTGGTAGCAAAATTGTGAAATTTCTAATTTCGTATAGGAAGCAATACAAATTCAGCCTGTTTTACTATTGAAATCTAAGCAAATCAAAATCACCCTTTTTTCTCTCTTTTCAGCATTGCTGTAAGCCAAAAACAGCGTTGAAATCTTTTGTGTGTCTAATCTATCTAAATACTATTATGACACAATTTTGGTTGCCTCAAAATCTCTCGTTGCACTCTCTAATGTATTCAACCACCCTCAAAAAGTAATTCCATACAGTAAAATCTAAAAGTTAAACAATGAAAATATTTGGTACACAAGTATTTTTTGAGAAGTGGCGTGGTCCAGCGGTTAGCAAGCTTAACCTCTGGAGCAAGGGTCCTTCGGATCGAATCTCAGTGGGACCACTTGCTGTATTTAATTCGGGAATTCCATTTGGGATTTATTTGTATACAGAATATTATACAACCTGAATGCACTTTCTCCCATGGTTCATTTGAAATGGGCAAATAACCATGAAAGCTTGCACTACGGCCCTCCGGTAGTGTTTTTTATGTTGCAAATGCGCTGTTTAAGCTGCTGCCTCCCGTTGCAGTGTTTCTGTCAGTAATTAGTTAAGTTGTAAAGGTCCTTAACTACATTTGCCTACAGGCCACGATTTTGAGATTAAAATAAACCTTGATTATTATATTAATTATTACTTACTGGGCAATAGACAACTTGATTATGCCGCTGGATGTTGACAGTTTCTAAAAATACACCGAATGGCACCAAAAGTGTTTTTATGGTATTGGATAAATCACACGAGACATGCGGTAGGCATGGGCAGAGTTGCTAATGGTCGTGGCAGTTACTCACTTGATTAAGTCTGCTTTTATCTGCGATTGTCATTTACACAAAAGTGTAAATGAAATGAGACACCAAAGGTTCTTACGAGGAGGAGGAGGTATTAGTATTTAACGACACATCACTAAATCGTGTCATTTGGTGTCACAAAGATACTTTTTTATTTTCACTTCACTTTATTATCATATATACACGTTAGGGAAGAGACAGAAAGCCCAGTGTTAGAGCAGTGAAACTGGAGTACCCGGAGAAAAACCTGCCGAGGCCGAGTATGAACCGGAGACCAAACGCACATGGAAACTCGCAGGACCGACCAAGGGTCGAACCCGGGACCACAATGGTGCGAAGCAAGGGAAAGACAGACTGCCCTACAAAAACAAAAAAAAAAAAAAACCTATCCCCTCTGTTGTCTCTATGCTTATGAGACTCTTAACTGCTTTGCGAGGCAATGTGATATAATCATGGGAATATTTGTAATTCCCAAAATTGGTTTGGGCACAATTTGGGGGTGGTTTACCGAGGTGGATTTCACAAAAACTCACAACGCATCGTACACCATCTTCTTGAAAGGGACAACGCAGCGAGTTGCTCATCCGAAACATAAAAAAAAAATCATCAAAATTTGTTTGGTATTTTTGTAATGGCATAGACGTGATAATACACCGGCAAGTGTGGCTCAAAGTCTGTGTATTAAAAGACAAGGCTAGTACTTTTTATCCGTTCTGTAATTTTATACGTAGTATCAAAATTCCGATTTGAGATCAAAAAGCCTTTTCGTGTGAACATCACAATTATAAGCGATATTGTGCACTCAGTTACTGTACCGTTTGCCCTCAAACACATATTTTTTTTCCTTGTTTAATGTGTACTGGTGGAAACCAAATCACCTGTTTAGTGTAGAATTTGATTCTCATCGCTATATGTCTATTTGCGTGAGATGGTATGACAAATTTCCTCAAATACTTCATTTTTTTCACTATTGATGTTTTTGTTGCTACATTACAGTATTATAATGGAATTGTATATAGTTATCTTGATTTATACGCTAAAAATACATTTCCAATTGTTTTTATCACTCGCATTTTTAAAAAAATCCCCCCGGCTGCTTATCCCTTTAAGCCAACGCAATCGTATGGGATTTCTAAACAGTAACTCCGATGCGTTTTTGCTTACGATGGATCGTACGACGGTTGACATTTTTGTGAATCCATCCCAGGTCTTTTACACCCTTCAAGACCACTGATAGATAATTAAAAACATAAAACTAGAAGTTCATTCCAGGGTCTATGATTACGGGCCTGACGAATGGTATGAAACACAAAATGAGACATTTGATTACTCCGGTCAAGGAAGGAAATTTTGAAATTGAGTTATGTATCATTATTAAGGTGCCTGCTTGCTGTTGCTGAACCCTTCGCTCCACGTTTGTTTCTAGGTCCCAATTAAGGTACACCACACATTACACAGACAACTACACACAAACCAATGGTAATATGGGTTATTTCTAAGTAAAATTTTGTCCCAATTAGTGGCTCTCTAGATAAAGGAGATTGCACTGAGGTTATTTTGAGTACAAACAAAATCTTTTGATTGGCTAATTTTAAAAACCTGCACAATAAACAAATTCATGTGAGACAGGACTTTAAAGGTGCAACGAGATTTGAGGCATCCATGTGAGGTGTCATATGTAGTGATTTCATATAGATTAGACACTGAAAAGATTTCTTGTATTTTGGTAGAGAAATGTCTTAAAAGTGAAAACAAAAGGCGATTTTCATATGCTTATATTTCAATATAAAACATAGGCTAGATTTCGTATTTGCTCCTATATGAAAATAGAAATTTCACAATTTTTGTACCAAAGAAATATTTCTCAGCTTAATTCTTTCAGATGGGGATATTTTTGACAGAAAGCTTTACACCAGTGCAAAAATAAGAATTTTCAGATTTTTTAGGGACACCTGTTATGTGCAATCTCTCGTTGCACCTTTAATGATTCTAATCACATGTTTTGCAAATAGATCTCATCATGAAAACATTTATTTGTACAGCTTTTTAAATAATAGTTATGCAGTCCAGGATTAAGGTGGCCCCACACATATTTAGTTCATATGCAAATATTAGCTCATGGGTAGTTGCATTTTGCCATGTCATGTTTTTGTTGATATATGCAAATGACTCAGTAATATTCATCAGGGGCGGGCGTCAGGGTAAAATTATAGGAGGGGCGAAACATCATGGGTAGTGGAGGGGCCTATGTTCTCCAGAGAGTGATTTTATGAAGTTCATGCTAATTGTTGGCAACCATTATAAATGTATTCTACGGGGTCTGATATCAGAAAAAACGATGTTGCCATTTGTTCTGTTGACCTTTAGTGGCCCTGACACGAGGTCAAAATGGTCATACATAGTCCAAAGTATATGACCTTGGTTATTCAACAATGTGGCCAATTCCACAAGGAAATTGTATATTATATTTATTTTTGTTACTTGAAGCTTTGTTTCTTGTTATATGCAAATACACTAATAGCTATTTAGAGACAATAAGTTGCCATATTCAGACCCCAGTAGGGTGAGTCTGTTCCAAAGCAAGAGGGTAGGCCTCATGTTTTTGCACAATGTATAGGAACCGACACACCCCATATACCTTGCTACTTAATGCCCTGGCTAAGGAAAACCAAGTTGTTTCCTGAAAATGTACAAGAGAAGAAAAAATGGTTGGATGTAGTCTATATCCCTCACTACCAAGCCTTTCTTGTAAACACGGTTTTAAACCAGGAGGGGGGTGGTTACCACACCCTCGCGGAATTCGTAATAAAGAAACCTCGCTTGTTATGATTTTGATACAGTGGATAGTTATGGTCCTCCTCTTCCATTGATACCAAAAATAAGAGTACAACATTACGTCACAATTATGTATTGGCGTAACAAAGACGTCATAAAGTCATTGTGACGACAAAAAAAATTGGCATTTTCCTAGAAAATTTTGCGCTAAAAATCGTAGGAAGATCGGATTTTCATGCGGTTTCAGCTCTAAATGATGGCAATTGAATAGTTTAAATAAAACAGAGTTGAGGGTCATACGGTGCACCCATTATTTTCTAAAAATGTACCATAAATATCTGTAGGTGCAACCCCCCTACCATCGGTTGTAGAATCCCTAACCTGGTGAAGTGGCTACCACGTCACATTTTTTTTCGCTAAATACCAGAAAGGATGATGAGAACGAGTACCAATAAACTTTTACGAAAGCTTTTGGCATTTAGCACACCGAAGCAAAGTTAATGGGTCTTGGTGGTAACCACCCCCCCCTGCTAAGACGAGGGGTTTATTTTTAAACCAAATCTATGGAATTAATGTTGTATAACCGTGATTGACTTGAATCCATGAAACAACCACGATTCGCCACTACAGAGACAAAAGTTAGTGTTACTATGGTATCTTCAGTCTCAGCCAATGTTCGTGATTTTTCAATTATTCTTTCAAATCCACGGCAGGGGGGGTGGTCATGGTCATAATAAGAGGGATATCATGTGCGACCAGAGAAACACGTAAAAAGGGTAATATTTTCTAAGTTAGTGCACGAAAGGGCATACGTAAATTGTAGCAAAAACCACTGAAAAGAAATCTTGAAAAACGGGTGTACTTTTCACAATTGAACCGGACTTGAACTTACATTAGCTAGGGTACGATTTGGAAAATTCGAGTTTTTATCGTATTCGGCTCACTTTTGTGTAAATGAGCTATGCAGTATATAGCCTACAAGGACACAAATTTCTACTTGCTTATGGTTCAAATATGCCAATACTTATAATTAAAGGTAGGATATTAACATTACCATATCTTGTTTAGGGGGTTTGCCTTTTAGACCAATCAAATTACTTTTACTTGTTTACGGGGGACTTTAACATCTTGTTTAGGGGGTGAAGGGATTAAAAAAATGGGACTTTTGGTTAAAAGCAGACTCACTCCCCTAAAAGGGCCTTTTTAACATCTCATCACAAAAAGTGGACTTTCTTTCAAACTTCTCCACTTGGACCATTTTATGGACAAAATCAACAAATAGGTGGACCTTTTCCCCTTTTGTGGGGTGTGTGGGGGGTACGACGGTGACCTGCTGCTGATCTTGGGATATTCCCCATCTCCATACTGCCAGTGCCCACATTCATGAACAAAACTCATAAGCTTAGGGTATGATTTTGAATTAGGTTCTGTAACAATTAGACCATTACTTAGGGGCTATTGGCCTGATTAATTGCACACACTCTATACACTAAGACCAGGGAAATAATGATCAATGTTCAATGAAAACATGTTCATCAGAGAAAGAAGCTAAATTGAGATAACAGTGTTTTTTAGAACACTTAAAGATCGTAATGGTTGAACAAGAATATAACATCTATCAATCTATGGACTAAGTGACAGGAGACAATGTTTCCATGTTCTGGCCCTTTTTTTATGGAAAAAATCGCAATTTTGTGTGGAACATTTTTACTAACTGTGTAACACAATTCAGTTACTTAACCATGGGCATTAATAGCAGCTATATGGGGGGATGACTAACTTGATCTTGCTTTAGCCTATAGACTATTCAGGGTCTATGGTTGAAAAAGATACAGCATCATACAAATGAAGAGAATCACAGTTTTGTCTTGCACTTTTTTACAAACTGTGTAACATAATTTGGTTTACCAACAAATGGTCATTAATAGCAGCTGTGATGCATGGGGTTGGGTATATGCAGGGGGATTCTCAACACAAATGACCATACGGGGACTTGCCACACACATCAGTCTCATTTTTAGCCTTCTGGTATATCAATGACCCCTTTCTTCATGCCAATTTTGGTAAATGACATGACAATGGGTCGTTTTTCAATATTTTCTCCATCGGAAACCCAATTTTTCTAAAAATTGTTGGGAAAATTAGTCAAATTTTCTCAATCTGAAGTAAAATTGTACACATTTGAGGAAAAAGGGCAAATAAATTTGCATTAAATTTGGCCCAACATTTGCATCTCTGGTAAAGCTATGGGTCCCTTTTTTGGCCAAAAAAAATTGTGTAGCTATGGGCACTCCTTCTGAGGGCACGTCCCTACCCAAACCAAACCTGAGCTTCTCCCCCCCGGGTACAGGGTGACTAACTTGATCTTGCTTTAGAAGAGACTATCCAGGGTCTCTGGTTGGGATCGAATAATGAAAACATCATACATGTGACTAATAGTACACATAATTTTGTACTCTAGAAGTGCGAATCGTGGTATTTAACGGAACAACAATTCGTTACAAGGATGGATTTTGGAGGGCCCTATTAGACTACATCGATCATTTTATCTTGCACATTTTTACAAAACAACTTGCTTTACTTACTACCAGGGTATTAGGATAATAGCAAGAAATAATGGGAATTGTAGGGTTCCTTCTACATTGAAGCAGAGTAGAGTGTTTACAATGACTAACTTGTGCAAGAACGTGAGGCTAACTCTTGCTTGGACAACTGGGCCTGCATAGAAGGAATTTTATGCATATTATTGTCTATAATAGTTATTTGCATATTACGAGAAAACGAAAGTCAAATAACAAAATAAATCTCATATACAATATTCCTTGTGAAATTTGCCACATTTTGACCAAGGTCGATATACTTTGGGTGACGATGTATGAACCATTTTGACCTTTTGACTTGTTGCTAAAAGGTCACTAAAGGTCAATTGAAAAAAATGGCTACATTCGCGATTTTCTGAATAGTCAGACAAAGTAGAATACGTTATAGTGGTTGCCAAACTTAACATGAACTTCACCAATTGTACATAGGCCCCTCCACTAAGATTAGAAATCTCAATACTCACCGTGATGTAATCCTGTCAAAATTTCATGAAAGAAAAAACAAAAAAGGTTGGGATAGAACCCCAAAGCAACTAACTCATATAGTATTCCTCATAAGCTCTCTACTCTACTATACCAAAAAACAACAATTCGTGCTTAAATCACAGCACTGTGGGTAGAGAGTGGCATTATGGGTAGAGAATGGCTTTGTGGGTAGAGTGTTTGCCTGGGGAAGGGACATGACTACCATGAGAGGAAAGGCGTGTTTCCATTGTCCTTGAGAAACTGCCAGTGAGAAACTAGTAGAGGGATCAAATGGTTGACAAGACATCCAAGATCTCAGGAAGTGTTTTCATTGGTGGTTGCTTCCGGAACCACGGACATGTGATCATTACAATGCCAGGATATCAAGAGAATTCAAAAATATAAAGTTTTAATTTGCCCATGTAAGGGTGCAAAGATCAAGATAATCAAAATCTTTATCAATTGATGCATGTACCTGAGAATGAAATGCTGGAAAAGCCCAAATTTCTTCTTCTCTTTCCCCATTTCATATCTCTTACATGACACCTTTTTTTTCTCTCTCCCCTGTCGTTCCTGGTTCTGTTCCCTGTCCTCACTCCTTGTTGTCACTATGACCAAATATTATTATTAGGACTGTTACTGCATATGTTCTATCATCAACCCACAAGATACATTCTACTTTATGCATTCTTTACTCGCAATATTTTTGTCGAATCCCTTACTCAGGCTTAGTATTTCTTTGACCAATGTCGCTATGTAACACCCACTTATCCCCACCCAATAAATGACACCAAGTGGAGCGGTAGGGGACTACTTTGTTGAGATGTTCACTTTTTGACCTATTTCCTAACTTCTTTATTTTGATCATTCCCTTTACTCAGGTCATGATGTTTGACACGTTGCGATATAATCTATACCCGCTCCCCACCCCATCCCCATCATGTTGGCACAGTTCATGCAAAAAGACATGCACATGTGTATCTCCAAGAACTTATGGCATGGAATATAGTTCTCTCTCTTGTCTCCCGACCTCCATGACATCTTTAAGTAAGTATCTTACCACTACTATGACTTCCAAGTCCTTGAGGTATGTGCGTTCTGTGGTCAGAATTCCTTGGCAATAAAGTAAGCTTTGTCTGGTGGGGGCTGAAACTGAAAATAAAATGCAGTTGTAAGTGAATGTAAAGTTGCCTAGTATGATGTTATATAATATAGTATCATGATCTAAAAAGGTTTGACTTATAGAACTAGGTATTTTCTTCAATGTGTCATTGTGGTTTCTTATTGGTATGATTTTGGAGTGAGCCTTCGAATCCTCAACAGTCTACAGTTCAGATACACTAGCTAGGTGCAAGGAGAGATAAAAATACCAATCTTGGAAGTCAGCTTTCCCAACAAATGAACAGGTAAAAACTTAAGTAGTAGATGTTTTCATAAGCTGCAAATCTTGTTATGGACTTCTTTGGTAAGTGCGCTGCTTAATTGCGTTAAATGCTGATGCTGCACTATTAAAACTTAGCACATAGTTTCATGAGACATATATGATTAACTTTTAAAATCCTCTTCATACCGAGCACAGCACGTCACCTTTGGTGTTCATTTTACAAGCAATTCATTTTTATTTGAAAAATTGTTTTCAAGCATCATGCTCATATCCTAACATGTTTATTAATTTGGACATATTCAATTCTTGTTTTCATTAAAGTTCACCCCCTCCGAGCCGGCAAAACAGAGGGCCTTAATTTGTCAGATTGGGTATCTTTTGATGTAGTCAAGATTTATAAAATTTCAAGAATAAATTTATAATTTGAATACCAAAGACTTTCTATTTTTCGAGGTTTCTAATTTTATATTGACCTCAAACTGACCCTTTGACCTGATTTTTGTGACCTTTACTTCATTAAATATGGGGGCTACCATACATCCCTTATGAAAGGCACTGCTGGAATTCCTAGCTGTTATTTGTTGTTGCCGTCCATGGGGTGTTTGGAATTTATCCTCAAAGTCCAATGCAGAGCAGTAAAAATGTTAAGTACATGTGGACTGTATTTTGGAAATTCAATATACAATCTTGCAAAACAGGTATTTCTAAATAAATCAAAATGTTGAGGATTCCAAAATCATGGGTGGCATTTTTTTTTTAAATTTGTTCTTGGATGAATTCTAGAGGGGCAAGGTTTAGACTGGTTAATACAGGGGGGAAATATAAAAGGGGGCAAAATGTGTTTGTAAAAATATCCATCATGTTCGTACCTTTCAAGGACTCAGAAAGATATAGTTTGCCCTTACCTGAGTGTTACAGTACAAGAATTACAAGGTAAAACGGCTTCAAAAGGTCACACTGGGGGTAAGATTTCAGATTCATCGGTTGTTCTAAAACCGTGCAAATTGTTCGTCTTCCTGTACAGAGCCGAAAATAATAAAAGGTCCCTTGTCAATACGTTTTGAAATTAATTTAAGGGGTAATATATGGCCGGGGTCCACAAGGGTCTATGGGAGATCACTAGTCATATCTTTAAAAGTCTCACTTTGAAAGGTGAAACCCAGAATCTATATACATTTTCCTTATTTATACGACCCAATAAACGATTTAAACCATTTTCAACAAATCGGACCATTCTATAAATAAGGAACTTGAACTTTCTTGAACCTATTTTAAACTAAAACCATAGTCGTAAATAATGGCAACCTAACCTTTTTAGAAACCTAATGAGCACCGAACAGACTGGTAACATTTTAAAACAATTTTAAAAAAAAAACACTTTTATTGTTTCCCCTGTACAAATTTTCCCCCCTTATAAACCCTTATAAAACCCCCAGAACAAATTTTAAAAAATTACACCCATGATTTTTCAGATTCTCCATGAAATTCTGTATTGGAAAAATAATTGGTGTCAAATTGTATATGAAAAAAACTAGACAACCCAAAACATCCATTACATTTCCCCATGTACTATTTGGCTGATCTCAGAAATGTCCTTAATTTTCATTTATACCCGAAATAGGACACATGCTAAATCCTAAAACTTCCACGTTTTCATTAGGGATCTCTGGTATTCTGACACAGGACTACTATTCCTGGGTTAAACCCCCCCATGTTCGTCCTACATCGATGGACCTTTTTTTTTTCCTTAAAAATACTGTGAAAGTTTAAATGTAACCGGAGAAAATTCCTCATGACTGGACTGTTCGACGGCCCATCTATTAGAATTTTCTCACCCATTACAGCACATTTTATAGAGTAATGTTGGAGGAAAAAAGGTCCGCTGTGACTACCCTGGTTTTAAACATAGGACTTAAGCGAGACTCCTTTCAGAATACACCATTATTTGTTAAATTCCAATATGTAGTGCTGCTTCCCCAAGATCATGCATAGTAACAGCAGTACTTTATCTGGTAATCCAGTATTTTGCAATCAAATTGTCGCCCATCACTAACTGTCTTCTGACAAAATCCTTGTAATTGGTAGACATCACTTCCAAAACCGTCCGCCAGGGACTTTAACTGGAAGGTGGAGAGTGGACGTCTAGTTATTAGGGCGGACTTTAGGGGTGTTCCCGGGTTTGGAAGGAGGCTTTGAAGTCACTGCTTGACGCTGCATCAATGGTCTGGTGCTGTTGATGTTATTCCAGAGTTTATTGGATTGCCTGAAAACTGACTTCGATAACCCGGTGTTGAAGACCAATGAAACTCGTCGTATTGGTAACGTGTTGCCGCGTCTAGCATTTCTTAAAGGTTTTGGTTTGATGTAAGCAGTTTGTCGATGTCAATTTCGTCGTTAAGGATTTTATAGAAGTGGTGAGGCGTTGAACTTGTCTTCTGGTTTCAATGGATCTCCATCCGAGTTCCTCCTCCAACATTTCGGAGACACTTGATTTTGTTTAAAAGTCTCCTTAACAAAACTCTGCTGCTCTTCTTCTTTGAACTTTTTGGAGACTTCCTGGTTTTTCTTGTGCCCAGTATTCGGACGGCAGAGGCATACTCAAGATGTGGTTGGATGAAGGTAAAATAAAGGTTCGCTTTGATGGCTTTTGAACTGGTGGAAATTTCTTTCTTTTTCTTGGATAAGTTAGCATCTTTGTTGCTTTTTTGGCTGCATTGTTAGTTGTTTATCCCATTTCAGTTATTTTGTATTATGACAACCCAGATACCTGTCCTCATATACGTCCTCGAGAGTTTCAATTCCACCAATCACTGGAGTAATTTTAATCTCCTGGCCTCTAACCGCTTACTAACAGCGTTAACTATGCCTATTGAAATTAACGTGTAATGAAACATACAACAGTAGGGTGGGAAATCGCGACTATGCAGTTTTGAGCGTAACTGTCATAATATCTCACTAATTAGTCACTTCAAGATTTGAAAAAATATGCAAAATAGCTTCAAAAAAAGTAAAAATGTCATATAAGACAGAATGTGATGGGGGCGACAAAAGAAGTTCCTTCATCTGACCTTCTTCTGGACTCCTGTTGCATCTTTCCTCTGGTCCCGATATAACACCCCTTGATCCATCATCTTGCTGTAATCTGCTGGTGGGTGACAAGATAGGCGAACCTATGCAAAAGGAACATCCACAGTGGAATTATCAATGGCGGATCACAGTAACATTAAGTATTTATTCAATTTTCAAGTTCACAAACAAATTTTATCCAAAATGTATACATGTATGACTTGAGTTAGTCAAACACTGAAGTTGTCATAAGAGAAGGATTAAAAATTGACACCAGATGTCTTTTACCTGGCATAGCTTACAGCCACTCTCCAAGGCATTTCTTGTTCCAATAAGCAATGAACATGACTTTCTGGAATACATCCTACGTGATAGCAATCACAATAACAAAAGATTTAGCTTACCATTACATCCACACAAAGTACGTCCCGATTTCTGCCGATTCATACTGCTGCTGCTGCTGATTTGGTCCTCCTCCAATATTTTTGCGCATTATACTTGTCCACAAACTGCTTTTGTTGTGTGATATCGCTTATTTATATATTTATAATATGTTGAGTTAATGGTTTATGTGTTTTTTTGTAATAAATTATCTTCCTAAAGGGAAAATTTTAGTTATTTAGAGGTTTCAGGGACCAACAAACAGTATGCATGCAGTACTTGGTCACAGATATGAAGTTTAATAACGCCATGTTTCAAAACAGTAAACCAATAAATCAAGCAAGAGTCTACCATTAGACTGTAAATCAGAAAATTACATCACAACAGTTATTGATAATTAGCCTAAATCCTTATCATAGGTCAATAACATATTATCAATACATTGATCACATATAGATTTATCAAAAATGGTCAATTCTGAACCCAATAAATCAATAATAAAATGTCACATAAAAAATAAAATATACCGCCTTAGCTTCCATACTTTTCCTACGATCATGTCACAATCTATTTAAAAAATTTCAGTTCCTTTTCCCTGGTATCGAAAAATAATCTGCCTCTATTACGTTAAACACACTGACGCATCACGTAATATCTGATTAACACCACCCCACTACTTAGGCCTCATCTTTACACAATATGTTATAAGAAAAGCACTCCCAGATTCACACTGAAATTGCTTCCCTTTGAAATTCTCACCGATTCATCATAGTTGCTGAATTTTACTGTGGTCAAATTAAACTTTTAGTGGAATACTTGTAAAGGGCACTAGATACTGACATCATTTGTAGATTCTCAACTATTTGTTCATATCTTCTTGATAGCGTTAGGACACTCCACCCAGTTCATGGTGTCAATTATTTTGCTTTTTTGAAAGGAAGGCAACTGATTGCAGCCTGCAGAAGCTTAAGTCATTGACAGAGAAATGAACATCATCCCACAAGGAATTTTCTTCCCTGAATCTATGTTAAGATATATTAACAATATTGTGAGAAAGGGTGACGCTACAACCAATGAAATGCTGTACGCATAGTTATTTTGGGTGTCGGACTTAAAAAAAGTGACCTTTTCGAAAAGTGGACCTGTTTTTGGTAAAAGGGGACCTGTGCCTCCCTAAAATTCTCCTTTTTTGACTTTTTGAACATTTCATCACCTTTTTTCCCCTTTGTGGGTCCTACGTGGGTACAGGACCTGCATACATCTGAAGAACAAAACCTGCCAAAACAGATACATATGCATCTGGTATTGCACTTTCTACCAATTTGTTTTAAATCGCTTGCTATTTTTTGTACTGAGTTTGTTATCCTAGGTAGCAAGTCTCTACAATATCAGGATTAAATGATGAGAGTATTGTAGTTTGGTAGTATTACAGCTTTGGTATCTGGGGTACAATTGGATATATACAACCTTTCCCTTGTTTTCCAAAAAAGACCGGTTATTCAAAAATAGAGATCAAAATATAAAATACAACCCCCATAGTTGAAACACTCTAAATTCCCTTCAAGTTATACAGGTACATAACATGCCTTTTTTTTCTCTCTTTACGTAAAACTGGAAATTGGTAAACCTCAAAATGGCCAAGTTTCCGTTGCAATTAGCTTGAAATTAATTAAAAAGGCACTTAGTTTTGTATTGAATGGCAAATTAAATCAAAACATTTCAATTAGCTTTTGAAGGCAGCCCATAGAGTTAAATGCACAGAAATAATTATTAACTTATACAAAAGATTTGGTAGGTCACTGTTGCTTGATTGGATTAGTAAAATATAGGAATTTGCTATCCATGGTCATCTTTGGCAAATTATATAGTTCTTGGCAACAAATTTTGTTCCAATTTTGGTATTACTTGGCACTATTAGATTGGTCGATGCCATATTATTAGCATCCTGGCATAAATGGTGGGCCTAATTATTCCGCAGGATATGAACCAACATTGTTGTTTTCTGTACATATTGATTGAATAAGTGTTACTTGCAATACTTTGTTATTGTCCTAATAATACTTTTATGTTTCCATAACATCATTGTTGACAAAAGGCGACTAGTATCACAGTCTAATTAGATTCAAGTCAAAATGGAAAATAACATTAATCCTTTAAGACTTGCTTAGGGGAGTGGCACTAAACAAATTCACCTTCTTGGTTCAGACATTCTATCAACCATAACATGAGGATTTCTCAGGCAGGGGTGCAAAAAATGCAGAGCCGGGAGCGCTGCTCGAGGAAATGGTTGAAGTCTTGTCGGTATCTATGGCGAGCATTGCATGTTCTCCTGAGAGGAAACAATTTTTTGCACCCCTGAATTCTCATGAGATGAAGTTAACCATGATTGTAATAGACTCACCTGCAAAGTTAAATAGGAGAGAACTTTCTAACCATTAGCCACAACACACAAGGTGTAATGATCTGATGATGCGAATTCAGACAGAACACAATTTTCAACTGGTGTCAATACATCATAATTGTTTCAATGTGTACTCCTCTCTTCTTGACATGTCAAATATCACCAGAGGGGTTAACAACCTACTACAAAACTCTAAGCTGAGAGCTGCCTGAAGCATTGGTCGGAACCGGGCGGACAGAACGTACAAGTACGTCCCCAAATAATTTGGCCCCTCGCCCTGGCCGAGGGCCCACACCCCCCCCCTTCGACTTCTAGAAACACATGCAAAATTTACCATAACTCTGCAAAGACGCCTCTGGAACTAACACTGCCTTGAGAACTCTAGTTAGAAATGGCGCCCCTATTACTAGTCACCATAAAAAGTTATAAAAACCTGATCCCGCCTTCTTAGAGCATACTTGCAGAAGTTTAGTGAAATATTTCTCCTCTTAACTCCAACGACATGAACTGAGTCGACGTTCAACACCACAAATTCTAGTGACGCCCCCATAAACTGTCATCCAGTGAACTGGTGAAGGAACAACTTACTCAGCCCTTGAAAACAAAATGCTGACGTCTAATTGGCAATAGCACCCTGTCAAAACTGATGCCGCCCCTTGAAGGAAACATTACGGAAGAAGTATTGCAATGACACCTATCCTTAATACTAGTCATCCAATTAATAAATTGATGTCGCCCTCTTGAATAGCAAAAGAGCAATATTGAAAAGGAACGCAAAAGCAACAGCGCCCTGCTGACGGCACCTTTATGTTACACTCTGCCACCATAATATGGAAACAAAATTGCATAGGTGATACAACTATGAACTGATGCCGCCCACTATCAGTGTCGTGCCCCCTCATCAAACAAAATCCGGCTAGCCCTGCCCCAAGAAGCAATTTCTAGTCAAAGAGGGCTCCTCTTAAATGCACCGACATGATCGAAGTCGACGTTCAACACACCAATTGTTTCTAGTGACGGCCCTCATATACTGGTCTGCCAGTGAAGGAATAAACTGCCGCCGCCCTTGAAAACAAAATGCTGACGTCCTATAGTCTGATTTGTTATTTTTCCTGTCAGTAACCGCATATTGTCGATGTAAGAATTCATTGAGAATGTGTTGAGAAAAAAACTAAAAAGCCATAACTGCTCTCACTTTGTCAAACTGAATAGAAAAATGCATTAACCCGTTTACAAGAACATTTCGGATATATAAAGGCTTTATACAGAACAATTGAATAGAAGGTCCTTACAGTCTGAGCCACACTATCGATTTCTTTGTTGGAGTTCATCAAAGAACGGATAAAGTGTCATGAACCTCTGTGAAACCTTACGTTGAGGAGGATTAGGCCAGTTAAATATTGTAGTTCGTTATGAGTGACCAAAACTCTTAACGTTTAGACAAATGTGTTGAACCAAGGTGCATGCATTTATTTCTGGACAGCGACTAAAATCTTAATTCAACGATCAATTTTTCTAATATTCCTTGTTGACGTAAAACAACTTTGGTGGATAATGATTCTTATTCGTATCATTTTCTTTCTGTTGAATGCTTGAACAGATTTTGTTCAGATTTGTCATTCTTGCATTTGCCCTGCATTTTTGTTCGTGGAAAGGAACATTTTATAGTTATGGCCTTAATCTAACCTTGTATCGTCCACATCGAATTTCTATTGTATTGATTGGTGAAAGTATACGGGACAAAAAAAACCTGGTCAAGTCG